>PVLD010015708.1:0-47613 GCA_004027595.1 Dinomys branickii
CCTTCATGTCTCTTAGTTTATATTCCCACCCTCAGGTTCTTACACCAGTGATACAATACGTTGCCTGCACATGTACCGCTGATTTATTTCACTTATGAGTATGGACTCCAGTTTTGACCACTTGCCTACAAAGTCCCCAAAACTGTCTTTCTTTATAGCTGAATAATATTCCATTATATAAAAATGCCACAATTTTTAAATCCAGTCTTCTGTGGATGGACACTTGGGTTGCTTCCACATTTTAGCGATTACAAATTGCGATCTGTCTAATATTTTCATAATAAAGTTAAACACACAAAGCATAAGAGGTAATAACAGTTGCCAATTTTGCTCTGGAGAGGAAGGAAGGGGTGGAACTGAGCTCAGCTGGAGAAATCTGGAGCAAGCTGAGAGTAAAACCACAGCATCCTCTGCCACACACACACCCCCCAGAGAAGCTTGTTTGATGCCATTCAGCATTGTGAAAACCTCCTAGACTTGCGTGATGAGAGATGCAAGAGGCTGGGCCTGGCATTAAGCAGGTCCTTAGCTCTGTTGCTAAGTTACATGGGGGTGGCCCAGTGTTGTCACCTGGTGAGCGAGGATCACAGTAGCAGCCACCTGACTCATGGTGGAGAAGATCAGATGAGCTGATGTACAGTTAAGCCTAGCAAAGTTCCCAGCTCATAGCACACAACTAACCCTTGCTAACTACTATTGTACTATATCCTGCACCTTCTTGTTAAACTGTCATGGCCCAGCAGATGCTGTGGGCATAATGCCCCAGGTACAGGTTCTGGACCTATGTGTATCTCTCACCGGTCATCTTCCTGTTACAGATGCCAGTTGGAAAACTGAATGAAACTCTCATCTCAGACCTCAACTTCCCAGAGCCCTCTCCCCTACGCTCCTCGTCTCTCTCCCTGCCCGCTCTCCCCCACTGCCTTCTCTCCTGTCTTCCTCTCCGCCATTCTTCCTTCTTCACCCAACGCAGCACTTTCCACTGTGGCAAGTGAAGCAATAACCTAAGCAATAATTTAACTCCTTACTTCCTACTTTAAACACCTCTAATTACTGGATAATGGGTCCACAGAGGCATTTGGGCTGGGTGAGCTCTGCCCTGCAGGCACAGCTATAGTTCATCTGTCTGCTCCCTAATAGCACTCTAAAGTTCACCGTTATAAACATGTCACTGAGCTGGTAATTGAGTGACTGGCCATTAGGTTCCACGTGTGGTACCTGTGGGTCACCGATCACTCAGGGGTGATGGATCTTTCTCCAATACCTCAGCTAAGCCAGCCACAGAGCTGTCTATCACCCCTGAGCAGAGCGAGCCCCAGCGGGCCATCCTATGGCCTTCATCAGGAAGGGCCAGGAAGGAGAAGGCAGGTAAAACACGGACACCCTTGCCACACTCTCTGCTCTGCCCAGAAGCCTCTTCCAGGAGGTCCTTCTAGGACACACTGATGCTGCGAGATGCCGTGAGACCGTGAGCGCTCAGGAAGAAAATCATGGCACTGTGGAGTTAAAGTCTTTTGAGGTCGGGGGCAATGCTGTTAAGGCCAGTAAAAAGGACTGGGGCTTGGTGATGTTAGACGCACTTCAGTGAAATGCAAGCATAGCACTGAGCTGCATGCGCTTGAATGAGTTGCGGAACTTCTCCGTTTGTCATTTTCTTATTTGTGAAACAGAGATGATAGCAACTGCTTCCCTTCCAGGGCTGTGCTTTATCTGGTCCAATACATAGAAAAGGGCCCACGGTGCCCACTACCAAGAAGTTAACCAGCAATGCTAGCTCATTTTAAATAAAACTACCATTTTTCTGCTTTCATTAGAAATGTTCTCCCTACAGCCCCCCTCTGGAGATGGTAATGGCAGAATAACAAAGTGATGAAGGTTCAAGCTCTGAAGCTAGGACGATTGAAATCAAATTCCAACTCTACCATTCAGTTGATTACTGTGTGAGCCTAGGCAAGTCACTTAATCTCTCAGAACTCAACTTCCTATGGTATAGAATGGAAATACTCATGGTAACCAATGGCCATCTCAAAGAAATGTAAAGAATCAAATGAAATAATGCATGTAAGATATTTACCACAATAAATGGCAAATAATTGTATATAATCTTCAGATGAAAACTAACTCTTATGGGTGACTCTTGTGTAAGATAATTTTTAAAAAACTAATTTCCTACTCTTTTTTTTCATTATCAGTACTAGGAGTTGAACCCAGGACCTTTGCATTGAGCTACAACCCCAGCCTATTTTATTTTATTTCATTATTTTTTTTAGATGAGTTCTCATTTGCCCAGGTTGGGCTTAAACTTTCGATCTTCCTGCCTCAGCCTCAGAATGCTGGGATTACAGGTGTGCAACCTAACACCCACATATCCACTCTTAAATATAATACACTTAAGTTCAAAGTTGTCAAGGAATTCCAAATTTTTAAAAAACTATATCTATCTACAGTTATCTGTACTTCAAAGCGATCACAGCCCACTGGGAGAATGGATCTTGGGGGGAAAGAGCTCATCCATCTTGTGGTGGCGTCAGACCGGCTGATACAGAGTAGAACAGCAGCTACGGTGATCTGAGAAGGAAAAGGTTAAGTGGGGCAAAAGGAAGGGCCCAGAGAGGCAGGGCGAGGAAACTGAGCTGGGGAAGGGACATCCAGAGGTGGCCGGAGAAGCAAAGGCTCAGAGCAGAAACACGCTGCAGCATGTTTCCAGGAGGCCGTGAGGAGCCCATCCTGCAGCCCACAGCATCTGTGTGAGGAAGGAGCGGGTAAGTAACTCCGCACAGAGGGACAGTGAGGGGCAATCTATTCTGTGACGAGCATTAGTTTATATACCTCACTGAGTCCTATGCCAACTCTACTGCCCCTTGCAGGAGGACTTCACTTTTACTCCTAAGATATTTGGATGAACTTTTACTTCATTTGTGATTAATTCTCCTAACCACATTCCAGATGCCAGATCTAGATTCTTCAACACCCAGTAACAGGACAGTCCTGCCAAGCAGCCAGCAATTCAACTTGGGCCCCATGGCACCTTTGTCCATGTGCCAGGATCTATGAGGTGACCTAATGGAATATTTCATTTTTCCTTTATCACATTATTAAATGCCAAAGAGGGAAAAGTATAAATGCTGATATTAACTATAATATATGTAAACTTCATAGAAGTACCACACTTGAAACAACTATGGAAATATGTAAGCATTCCCCAAATGACAAATCTTCCATCTCAGTACTCAATGGCTTTGTATCAGTCAACAATATATTCAACCTTAAAAGAAAGGATCAAGGTCTATTTAACAAATATTTATATAGAGCCACCTATGAGCAAGGCACTGCTTTAAGCAATTTACAAATATTAACTCATTTATAAATTAAAGAGAGTCACAAAAAATTAAAAAAAAATGATCATGAGGAAACATTAGATGAACCCTAAACTGAAGAAAAATCTACAAAATAAATAATTTCTTTTCAAAAATGTGAAGATCAGCTCAAGACAAAGAAATATTGAGGAACTGTTCCAGATGAAAGGAAACTACAGAACTTGACAATGACATGCAAAGAATCATCTTTCTTTCGGTCCCAGATGACAGTGTCTTTCCCTTGCTGGAAAGAACATTCAAGTGACAATTGGAAAATGTGGATAAGCTTTGTGGATTATTTAATCATAATCAATTAGTGCCAGCTAATCACTTCCCTTTGGTAAAGATTCTATGGTTATGTAAGAAAATGACCTTGTTTTTAGGAAATTTCCAGCAATGTATCTAGGGCCTTTATTTTAGAGCGTCTCATTATTCTTTACTTCTTTATACATTCTGAATACTAGTCTTCTATCTCAGACGTAGCTGGAAGAAACTTTCACCATTCTGGATGTTGTCCCTTCGTGCTATGGGTTGTTTCCTTTGCGGTGCCAAAGCTTTTTAATTTGGTACAATCCCACCTGTTCGTTCTTGGTATGATTCCTTGTGCAATAAAAGTTCTGTTCAGCAAGTGTCTGCGCCTGTGTCTTCAAGAGTTTTACCAACTTTTTTTCCAGAAGCTTTGGTGCGTCTATCTCTATCTATAGGTTTTTGCTCCATTTTTATTCAATTTTAGTGCAGGGTGAGAGGCACTGATCAAGATTCATCCTTGTGGTATAATGGATATTTTGAATGGAAAAGAAACTGTTCAAAGGGAGGGAACAGCTGGGATGAGGGAAAAGAGAAAAAGAAAGGAAAAAAATATATATATATATACACACACATAGGGTAACTGAGTTATACTACCAACTTTTATTGCTTTATTGAAGGGAACAATTCATGCTTAATTGTTTGATCAACCTTAAACGCCTGTATTTATTGAACTGCGTAACCGAATTTAAAGATAACAATATGTAATACAATATCTATTATTAATTTTCTATCATCTTGCGTGAAACTCTGTATTACTTCTTTTTCTTAGGTGATGTTTTGTTTAGGTCTGTTTGTTTGTTAATATGTTTTCATACTTTTACCTTTAAAAATAAAAAAGATTCCTCCTTCTGCATTCTCCAAGTTTCCAATAGCATTTATTAAAAAAGGTCTCTTCTGCCCAGCATGTATTATTGGCCCCTTTGTCAAAAATCAGATAGCTGAAGGTGCTTTGGGATTTTTACGTATGCTCTATTCTACTGGTCAACATGTCTGTTTCTGTGCCAGTACTATATTGCTTGTACTGTTGTAGGTTTGTAGTATTTCTTGCAGTCTGGTGTTACAATACCTCCTGCCTTGCTCTCATTGCCCAAGATTTCTTTGGCTATTGTGGGTTTCATATAAATTTTAGGATCATTTTATATTAGTTCTGTAAAAAACACTGATGGTGTTTTGATTGGAATTACATTAAATCTATAGACCGTTTTTTGTAATATGGTCATTTTGACTACATTGGTTGTTTCTATCCAATAACTGGTCTCTTTCCATTTCCTAATGTCTTCTGCAATCTCTGTTTTAGATCTATATAGTTTTCATTATACAGATCTTTCACTTACTTGGATAGGTTAATTTCTAGGTACTTAATTGAAGCTATTATGAATGTGATTGTTTTTGATTCTTTGTATGTTCATTCTTGGTATATAGAAATATTATTGGTTTCTGTGTGTTTATTTTGTATACTGCCACTGGCTGAATTTATTGGTTCTAAGAGTTTTGGTGGAGTTTTTTGGATCTTTTGTGTATAGGATCATATCATTTGCTAATGTGGACCGTTTAATTTCTCCTTTTCTGTTTTAATAGCTTTTATTTCTTTATCTTGCCTGATTCTTCTGGCTAAAGTTCTGAGTACTATGTTAAGCAGCAGCGGTGAGACTGGGCATCCTTGTCTTATTCCTCATTTATAGGAAATGCTTTCAGTTTTTTCCCATTTAGTACTAGAACTGGATTTGTTATACATAGCTTTTATGAGTTGAATGTAAGATCCTTCTATAACTATTTTCATCAAGGTTTTTATCATGATTTTGTGAGGATTTTGTCAGAAGTTTTTTCTGCATCTCTTGGGATGACCATGTTATCTTTGGCCTTACTTCTGTGTATACAGTGTGTTACATTTACCAACATATGTTGAACCATGCTTGCAAAAACATTCATTTGTCATGTTGTTTTCCTGCTGTTGATTCCTCATGTTTCTCTCTATTTAATTGCTTGTTCTGCTTGGTGTTTCCTTTCTGTTGTTGTTCTTAAAGTTGTGGGGGGGGGTTGTCTATTTCTAGAATATCTTTCAGAACTCTTTATAGAGTTGGTTTGGCACTGATGAAGTTCTTCAGTTGATCTTTACCATGGAAATATTTTATTTCTCCATTAATTTTGAAGGATAGTTCTGCAGGATACATAAATCTGGGTTGGAAGTTGTTTTCTTTCAGGACCTGACATATTTCACTCCAAGCTCTTCTTGACTTGATGGTCTGTGTTGAGAAATCTGCCATGCTTCTGATGGGCTTTCCTTTATAGGTAATCTGTTTCTTTTGTCTCACAGCTTTTAATATTCTGTTCTTTTGTTGAATTTCTGGGATCTTGATCACTATATATCTGGGTATAGATTTGTTTTGGTTATGGCTAGTTGGAGTTCTATATGCTTCAGTTACCTGGATGTCTAGTTCTTTTTCCATGCTTAGGAAATTTTCTGCTATTGCTTTCACAAATAGATTTTTTATATTATTTGTGCTGACACCTGCTGTTTCATTGATACCTATTAATCTTACACCGTTTTTCTTTGCTTCATCTTGCAGCTGTTGAATTGTTATTTCTTGGTTTCTTGTTATTTTTAAAAGATCCTTCCTTTCATGGTTATTCACAGCAATGCTGTCTTCAAAGTCTGAAAATCTATCTTCAGCTTTGTTCAAGCAGTTTTGCCAGCTTTCAATAGAAGTTTTAATTTCCTGGATATCTGTTTGAATCTTTTTTTAATTCATTCCTGTTTTTTCCTATACTGTTCATTCAAGGTTTCCATTAATTTACTATACTCTATTTTTTCCGTGTCTTCTTTTATGTGCTAAGCAGTTCTTTCATTATTGTTGTCATTTCTTTTTTACCTCAGACATCATTTCTGATCTGATGTCCTCTATGGCCTGATGAAGTTGTTTCTTTACTTCAGCTGCTATGATTTCAGAAATTCCAGACATATGACTCCCAAGCTCATCTGTGTTGATATCTCCTGGACTTGTTCTGAGAGGAGTACAGGTATGAGATTGCATTTTGCTCCTTTATTTTGTCATTTTCAGAGATGCAGAGGTTCCCTGGAGCTCAGCCTCACTCCCAGGATGATGTCATAGTAGCGAGGCAAGGACCCAGAGGTCCCTGGTGCTTGGTGTGACTCCCTCAATGGTGTGTGTGTGCAGGTAGGGTGTGATCTCCAATGCTCCCACAGCTGTCTGTGGCTCAGCTTGGCTCCCAATCAGAGGTTCCCAAAGTTGTCCAGGTTTCAGCCCTATTTCCACTGGGGTGTAGTAGTGGATGGGTGGTGCTCACTGTGTCTACATACACTGCCACTACACTGCCCAGTTCCCAAGCCAGTGGGGGGAGGGGGTAAGTGCACAGTCACTGAGTCCCCTACAGCTGTCTGAGTTTCAGCTTAGCTCCCCTGAGGGTGCAGGGTGGGGGCAGGGAGGAGCACTCAAGGCCTTTGAGGTTGTCTGGAGCTTCCTTTGGCTCCCAAGCTGGTGGGACAGAGGTGGGGCTGGTCACCAGAGTTCCCAAAGCTGTCCAAGGTGCAGCTCAGCTCCAACAAGGGAAGGAGGAGGAAGGGAGGGACAGGGAGTGGACCCCAGACCCCTAGAGCTGTCTGGGTTTCTGCCTGGTCCCAAGCTCATGTGTGGGGGAGTGGCAGCAGTTCACCAGAGCCCACAGATGTCTAAGGTGCAGCTCAGCTCCACTGGGGAAAGGGTGGGGGCAAAGTCAAGTTTAGAAGGCACTCATATCTTCAAAAACTTTAAGCTCACCAGGCACAGTGCACACACCTATAATCCCAGCAGTTGGGAAGCTGAGGCAGGAAGATTGCCATGAGTTCGAGGCCAGCGCAGGCTACATAGTCAGTCATAGTTCAGCTTGGCTGAACAACATAGCAAGACCCTGTCTTAAAAAAAAAAAAATAACGAAAAAGAACTTAAACCTCTGTGCAGCAGTGAGCAAAAGTGGCTCCACAGAGATGATCGCTGCCCTGTACCTAACCTTGCAGTTCATCACTTAGAAAACTCAGCCTCTCACAGGGCTCACAGAAGCATTACTCCAAGGATATCAATCATAGAATGATGGATGGCTGTCCTCCGACAGGTCGCCAATAGCACTTGAACCTCATTAAGAATTGGAGGCCAATCAGGACTGTGGTTTCTCTGTTATAAGGATAGCTTCCATCCAGCCCATCACACACCTTCTCAGAATGGTAAAAGGCCCACCATCTTCCAAAACATCTATACTAGGTCTTACTCCTAAGACACCCTGAAATAGTCACAATAACCATCTTGATTAACTTCTCACTTGATATTAGGCCTTCTATATGCTTTGCTGAATTATTGAATTTATGAAATAAGTATTGTAATTTCTATTTCACAGATGAAAAAACTGAGGATTAGAGAGGAATCAACTCTGCTAAGTGCTGGAGATGGATTTTCAACTCAAGCATTTGGATTACAGACTAGACTCTTAACAATCAAATTCTATCTACAATGATGTATCATATAACAACATTTCAGTCAACAATACTATTGTATTATATCACTTAATGCTAAGGAATAATTGATGACGGGTTATTTGATAAATCTTGTATGTCTGTGTGTGTTATCCTGAACACACACTTCGAAGATATCAATATGCAAAGCAGCAACTATTGGTGGATTTTTTTTGTGTATTTTTTGTCTTTGGTTTTTTGTTTTTTGTGCTTTTCTGTTGTTGAGAGGATTAATTGTCTGACCAATTTTGCATGTCTGTATCTGGGTTCATATATATACACTTCGAAGATACCAATGAGTAAAGCAACAACCACTGATGAGTCCATGTCACCTTGTCTTAGATCAGTTTTGATTGTACTATTTTTATGCTAATTTGTGTCTGTTTATTAATATGTTTTTGTGCTTTTATTATTTTTTTAATTAAAAAAAAAAAAACAATGGCCTCACCCATGACAGTGGTTGCATAAGATCATATTACCTAGTGAGGTCATGTCTATCACAGTTTATGTAAGTACACTCTATGGTATTGGCACAAGGAGCAACCCCTTAACACTGCACTCTCAAAACATATTCCCATTGTTAAGCTCTGTACATGTATAGTTGTATGTCAGTTTCCTACTGAAATGCGAATGTCACACAGTATATTTTATGTTAAATTGTGTACATAATATATGTGGCTATATGGGTTATCTATGAGTAAAGGAAATTCATAACATTTTTTATTTTCAGTTTTGTGCTTTTTTATTGATAAATTTTTACTTTGGACATATGTTAAAGTTAATTAAGTTTGTCTTTTGGATTATGAAATGGTTCAAATATGTATACAAGTACAAGTAATAATATAACGAAACTACATAGCTGCCACCCAGATTTAACAAATACTATTTTGTCATTTGGGCTTTAAAGATTAAGAAATAAACATTCCATGTCCATTTATCCATTAATGGACATTTCAGCTGCAATGAACATTAGAGTCAGCTATCCCTTTTCCATACTGATTTTATTTACTTTGTATATACACCCAGAAGTGGGGTTGCTGCATCCCATGGACGAATTTGGGAGAGATTATGCCTGGTGAAATAAGCCAGACACAGAACGACAAATACCACATGACCTCAATTTGTATGTGGAATCTAGAACAACTGAACTCATAAAAGTAGAAGTGTGGTTACCAAAGGTAGAGAGAAGGGAGAAATGGGAAGATGCTGGCCAACATATACAAGCTTTCGGTTATTAAATGAATAAGTTCTAGAGACTTAACATACAGCATGGGGACTATAGATAACAATATTGTATTATATGCTTGAAATTGGCTAGGAGAAAGGCCTTAAATATTCTCATTACAAAAAAGTATAATGATAGATAAGTTAATTGTGCTAATATTTTACGCTGTGTACATATAATGAAACATATTAAAATATACCTTAAATATATATATAATTTTATCCATCATAAATCAGTACATCAATATTGTGTTGGTATGATGTAATTGATATAATGTATCCATCATTCATCAAAAAAACTGAGGGAAGAATAAAATATTCCAGATTTTTAAAAGAAAAGAAGAAATTACAAACTCCCAATTCCACCACCATATCATTTTTCTCCTTTATACCTCGAGGACCCCCAGTATCCTCAACATGGTGTGTTATCTTCTCATCCCTATTGTTTATACCTTTAGTGTATATGTGAATATTCTTATCAGGAAAAACAAATTGTGCACAATGTTCATATTTATATGTCTCTCCTTCCCACAGGTATCAGCTCTCCTTCATTCTGCTAAGATATTTATTATATATCAGTAATCATTTTAGCAACTTTGTATGGCTCAAGATCATGAATATCTCCTAACTTTGTTAAACATAGACTTTGCATTTTAGTTCATTGTTGTCTTTGTTTCAGACTACTTTCAAAAGGACAAAGGGAGTACAAGAATATCTTTACTCTTCATCTAGAACCCAGCACATCTCTGATGCTTTTTCTGCCTCTATTTTAATGAGCACATGATTTTTCTTCTTTGGTCAGATGATATGAGACTGTTTAAATCATCCCAGAATTCCTAGGGTCAACTATACATGGATGATGGTTTTGTTGTTGTTGTTGCTGCTGCTGCTGCCACTGCTTGCATGTTGCTGAATTGGCTTGTCAGTGTTTCATTTAAATTTTTCTCACTTATATTCATAAGTAAGAATTAACTGATTCTTCCATTGTACTGCCCTTATCTATTTTGATATCAAGGCTAACTAACATCATTTAATATGTTGGAGAACTATCCTTTATTCTTTTTTGTTTCGTTTGTCTTTCATTTGTCTGTGCTAGCAATTGAACCGAGGACCTCGCGCATGTTAGACGAGTGCTCTAACACTGAGCTAAACTCCTAACCCCACCCACATTTTTGTTCTCTCTAAAATATCTGTTCAAAGAGATATCTATTGAACCATTTAATATTTTTGTGGGACGATTTCCTTTATTGCTGATAGTTTATTTAATAAATATGGGTTTATTCTCACTTTCAATTTCTTTTAGAGATAATTTTCATTATTTGTAGTTTTTATAAAATAGTACATTCTGTTTTCAAATTCAGTGCTTATCTTTCTTTTTTATTTTAAAAGTAAAAGAATAAAAACATTAGCAAACAGACAAATATTTCTTATTATTCTATTATTTATAACTATTTTTTCAGTTGTAGCCTTATGCTTCTTTTTCCTTTCCACACTGATTTTTACCTTCTTTTCCCCTTGCACAATCTTGCCCAAGGATTGTCAATATTAGCCAATCTCTAAAAACAGAGAAACAAAATTTTCTTCTGACCCAGCATGGCTTTACTAAAACAGGTAAATAAATACAACTGTTTTCACAGTGAGAAAAATGGCAGAAGAAGCTGCCTCTGCTTCTACAATAAGGTTGGTCTCCCCTATGTTTGGGGAGCATCCACAGCCTCCACATAAAGACGACTTTCTCAGAAGCAGCACAACCTACATCACATCCTCTATCCCCCTCTCAAGACGAAGCAAAGCTCATGATTTTGAATACGATGTACCCATGTTCCAGTGTATGCCCTTCCTACATGGAAGGTAGGAAGGAAAAAGACTCACCTCAAAGGGTATTGTAACGATTACAAGCAGCAGGCTGAAGAGTCAGAGTGGACAAGGGACAATGTGAGACCAGAGTTGGGGAGACCCCAGTTTGAATCCCTGCTTTGTCAACTGCCACCTCCAGCCTTGAGCTTCCTTAGATTTGTAAAGAATGAGATGCAAAAGCAGCAAGTGTTATAGGGGAATTAAACTGTACGTATAGTTAGCATAATGCTTGACAGAAAGAGCAAATATCCAAGATTTGCTGCTGTTACTACTACAATTTTTATCAACCTCACTTGGGTGAAGGCTGCTGCCCAGGGCCAATCTGAGCCCTGACTCTCCTTCCATTCATATTTCTTCAGGCTCAAGCTAGGCATGATGAGGACAGGATAATCTTGGCAGAAAGAGGAAAGCATAAGCCTGACCCTGAAAGACAGAACAATTCACCCAAAGAGCTGCTCCCAACAAGTAAAAATGTGGGTTTGAAAATATAGAGTTTCCTAACTAGTGATTCCCAGACATTATGTCAAAACTTTCAAGAGTGGAATTATACCCAGGACTTGTAAAATTATAGTCTATGTCTGCTCATATAACATGATGGTGTTTAAATTGGCCTCTCTGATGCTCTAAGAACTCCACAAGTCAATCTTCCCCTTTTCCCCACCATACACTAAAGGCAAACAGAACACCCTGCCTCCCCTACCTGTAATCACACAAAATGTTGGACAGTGGGTGTCAATACAAAGCTTCACTTAAAGAAAAGACCCACAGCTTGAAGTACATCAGCGCTGTGAGGTGACTGTGTTACTCAATCCCTCTGTATTAGTTTTTCCATTACTGGACACAGCAGTTGACACATTTTAAAGGAGAAATGTTTTCATTAACCTCATGGCTTGGAGGAATTTAGTCCATAGTCATCTGGCTCCAAGACACGAACATCACAGCACAAAGGCAGGTGGGAGCAAAGCTGATTCCTTCATGCAGGAGGGAAGAAGAGCAGGAAAACAGCACCAGAAAAGAGGAGGCCAGCGGCTAGATATAGTCCCAAAGCCATACCTCCATGGCCCACCCAGATACACCCGGAAGTATGTTTTACTAATCTGCCAGGTGTTTCACTAGGACTAGTGGTCACACACCCCAACATGCTCCTTGACCTCCTGTCTAGGTTGTTTAATATGCAAGAAAATACCATGAGTTGTTTTGGGTCTCAGTATAAAATAACAATGATGACAAGCAATAGACAGCACAGCATAAGTTGTGGAATCATGCACATACGTTTCAAGTTGTTTACACACACACACACACACACACACACACACACAAAGAACACTCCTGGTTCCTTTTAGTTCAATAACTGGAAATGTGCTTGGGTTGTCTAGAGAGAGTGTAACAGAGAGAGGAGGTGAAGAACAAACGAACCAGCATGTGATTGTCCAGGGAAGGAAGCCCAGGGAGGAGCTGAAAAGATACAGAAGGAGTAGAAGAAAGCAAAGAACAAAAGAGAAGAATGCTGCAGAGGCAGATGTTGAAATACCAAAATTGAACAGCTCATGGGAATCTAGGGAATGCTGCTCCTCACCCATTGTCCCTGGCTGGAGGCCATGTAGAGATGGTGGGAAGGGCTCTACAGGCAGCTGCTGTGTGAATCACCGCAGCCAGCTCAGCTCCTGAACAGTGCAGTCGGGTGGCAATTGTTCAATGTTACGAAGGGAAGCAAAGTGAGTTCTCTGTTCAGCCTTCTATGCATGAAATTAGTCCATCAGACTACTAGGACACGGTAGGCAAATTGGTTTCATGTTGTACACAAACCCTACTGATGGGCAGTGGCTGCCTGCAGCACTGTGTTACCAACCAGCTCCATAACTGAGTAGTGATGTCTGCTATGGGTGAAGGATAGAGAGGGTAGCATCCACCCCACACATTTAACACCTTATACTAAATAGAATTAAATCTCACTTCCCTTCTCCCATGTGTCACCAACACAGAGGACATGTTCTGAGGTCACTGACATTTCTTAATCCTCAGTGTGCCAAACGCTATGGCAAATGCTTCACTTGAATAAGTTCAATTAATCCTCCAGATATGCCCATGGTTATGTTTGTTTTTTAAAGCTCTTGGCTGCTAGAGGTGTGCCTAAACTGCTAACAGATGAAATGTAATGTTTCTGAATCTAAGATTTTCTTTGCAACAATCCAATAGTACCAGTAGAGTATAGCTGGAACAAGAGAAGGCCTGAGTTGGTAACTGCTGAAGGTGGATCACTGGTACATGAAAGTTCATTATATTGAGCTCATTACTTTTGTATAAGTTTTGTATATATTTTAAATTTTCCATTTAAAAAGTTTCTTTAAACACTGTTGGATTATTTATTACTATTACCCCATTTATGTATATGAAAACCGAACCTCAAAAAAATTACATTTCCAAGGTTAAATGTCTTCAAACATGGGTAACGTGGACAGCAAAGTGTACAATTCAAACTCTTTCTGTTCTTTTATTCATTGTCCATTTGCTGGGGATACAGACAAGCGATTGTCTCCAGTGCTCAGCAACTTCAGTGTCTGTCTCAGCTGCAGAGGGTCACTTCTCTAGAAATGTCCTTTTGGAAGAAGCCAGTGACTAAGCAAATCAAGGTTGCAAAGCCCTAGTCATTATGGGCCCAGGAAAACTTTGATAATAATTAGGTCAAGTCGTTACACCTAATAATGATAAACAGTTGTTCCAGAGAACTCTTCTGAGTTGTCCCAGGCTGTATCAGACCTGAAATGTGACTTTTTCTTCTGCCCAATCTACTGTCTCCCCTGCCTTTCACTGTTGTTGATCCCAACCAAACATCTTGCACCCAGACTTCCTGTTCTAGGGATCCCAGTCCAACACCCAGGAGAGCTAATATTTGAACCTTAATCCATCTGAATGCAGAGCATGAGCAAGGGAGGCAGGAAGGGGGTGAGAGCAGATGTTTCCAGTAAGCCCCTCAGTTGTTAGTACTCGGCACCCAATCTGTTCCCCAACCCCAGTGCTAAGGAGACATATAGATCAGGAGCTCACAAACACTGGCAGAAAATGTAAGACAGGTCCTGAGCCCAGAACTCTCTAAGCAGCAGGAGAGCATCACTGCTAAGTTCAGAGAAGACCTTTCCTAGCATCAGCTCCCTGCAGGCCCAGCTGGATGCAGCTGCAAGAGGACTTTGAAGGTAGCAGCTCATGCCCTGACCCAAGAAGTCTCACAGCAGCCTGACCTTAGAGACCAGGGCTGCTTTCCTGCACCTCTACCTAGAAGCAACCCTGCTCTGTGAGACGCCAGAACCAGCAGGTGGCTCTGAAAATGCCCCATGTAATTAGAAATCTCATTTCCATTCCTGGTCTCTGGTTTGCATGGCAAAAAGAGCCATTTTTCTGGAATGAATTATTCCCTCCCTGCAGATGTCTTCAAAGGCGTTTAATCCAAAACGGGCACTTGGAGGCTCAGCCTCCCAGGGCCGCCCCTGCACACAGGAAGTCACTCTTGTGCGGGCACAGATGGGCTTTTGAAATGTACAAAATGCTGATGTGGCAGAAAATGACAGGAGTGAGGGCAAGAGTCAGTGTCTCTGATCCCAGGACTTTAGAGGAGCTCAAAGTACCTTTATCCTCACATTTATTCAGTGTAGACTCATTCCATTTGCTTGTGATGGTCCTTACCATCAGCACCAAGTCAATTGTGTCCAACAAAACCCTTAGTCCCAGTCAAACTGGATAGGTATGTGCTTACCTTCACTTGAAGTTTGTTGGAATATTAGTTCCTACTGTTTGTGATGGCCAAATAATAACACATTAAGAATTTCCCACTTCACTACAAGATTCTTTCCTTACAGGGATATACAAAAGGCTTCATGGCAGGGGCTAGGTATACATCTGTAAATGTACTATAATTGCAGAAAAGTTGTCATTGGTAGGGGTCCATAATCTAAAGAAGTTTAAGAGTCCATAGATAAAGAAATAAAATTACGAGCAGATAGTAGTTAGAGCATGTCACTGTGTTCTGTGGACCATGCATAATAAAATTCTCTTACCTATTTATTCTCAAAGTATGGTCCGTAAGTTAGCCGTATGAACATCACATAGGAGCTGTTTAGAAATGAAGCTTCTCTGGCCCCACCTCATACCAAGTAGATCAGTATCTCTTCTAACATGTTCTCCAGGAGATTAGCTGCTCTCTGACATTTTGAGTAGTGATGGCTGTCACATCAAGGGCTCCCAGGGAACCACCTTTCTAGTGGAAGTGATGCTGCGCCAGCTTCAGCCCTTTCTAAGACCAACCAGCTTCTGTTTTTGCACTCTTAGAGCCCTGAACTGAGGTCAGGCTCTGAAAGTGCACACAGAGAGCAAGATCCCAGCTGGGTCAACCACACAACTATCCTATCTACTGAATATAGCCACGTAAGTGACCATCAAGAACTGCTCAACCGAATCCAACCAGATTACAGAGTTGTCAGGAAAAAGTACAGTAAGCAACAGAAACATAAACTGCTATATAAAAACTACCTCAAAGCTTAATGACTTCAAGTAACTATCATGCAAATTCAAAGCCTCTCTCTATCATCTCCCCAGCTGACTTCATACATCGTAGCTTGGTGCTTCCAAGAGTGCAGAAGTAGATGCTGCCAGCATTTCTTAAGACCTAGACTCAATGTCACATCTACTGTGTTTCAATGATTAAAGCAAATCAGAGCCCAACCCAGACTGGAGGGAAGGACTTGAATACCAGGAGACACAGTTCATTGAAGATTGTCAGTACAACAGGCTATCAACCTTAGCTACATGATGTAACAGACCTTAAACTTAGCCGACATTAGAATCATCTAGAGAGCTTTAAAAAGTACTGGCCTCCAAGCCTAATCCCCAGAGACTCTGATTTAATCAGTCAGGGCACAACCTGGGCATTGGGTGCTTTTAAATGCCCGAGGTAATTCTAATATGCATCTCACCCTAGATTTCTTAAGTCAGGATTGTCAAGTGGCTGCCCTCTGAAATGGTCCCTGATGAATCCTATCTCCTGGAGTTCATGCTTCTGTGTAATTTCCTTCCTTTGGGTATGGGCAAAACCTAGCAGCTTGCCTCTGACAAACACAATACACCAAAAATGAAACGTCATTGCTATAATTAGGCTACAGAGAACTGACTTGCATCTTGCTGCTCCCCATTCCTGTCTCCCCTGGCTAGTCTTGTGGTCTTGCTCCAAAGAGGTCATGTTGCCAAAGAGGAGCCCATGAGGAACTGGAACTGAAACCTGCCTTTAAGCACATCAAGAAGCATAAAAGAAGATTCTTCCTCCAATCGAGCTTCAGCTGAGACCACAGCCCACAGCAATAGCTTGACCACAGCCTTCTGAATGGCTATGAGGCTGAGCTCAGCTAAGCCATGCCTGACTTTTCTGTCCCATGGAAACTGCAGTATTTATAATAAATGTGTGTTGTTTTAATCTACTAGGTTTGGGAATAATTTAGAAAGTAGTAACAGATACCTAACAGAGGATGTGGTAATCTTAATCCCTCTCCACATGGTTTCTATGTACATTACAAGTTCAAAACTCCTGAAATACATGATTAAAAAGTGTTCTAATAGAAGAATCAGTGTCTGGAGCACCAAGAAAAAGGCTTTAAATAAGAGATTACGCTAAGTTTTGAAGGAGGAAAAAGAGATCTCCAGATGCAAACAGAGTAAAGTGGTTTCAGGAAGATGGAAGAACATTTTCCCCTAACCTAGAATTCTCTCTCCTGTATTCCTAGTCTTTACCTCAAACTCACCTTTCAATGCTCACCTTAGACATTAGTTTGGTCAGGAGGCCTTTTCTATCTGTCCCTGGGTTCATGGAAGGTAGCATTTTAGGTACCTAAGAGACCCTGCCATATCCTGAGTTCTCTTTAAAAGTAAAATTGAGACCAAGGTTTTCAGACAAAGAGCTTGTTTTGAAAAACAACTCCAAGAAACAGCAGAAAGGTATTGAGAAGAGTAAAACTAGAAGGTACAATCAGTTCAAAGACCTATGGGTAACTGTGCCTGTATCCTGAAGGGGACCCTCTAGGCAATGATAGGGATGCTTTTCAGAATTCTCACACAAGGCACAAAAATCAGGACTTTTGTCTGCTACTGAAAAAGTGTTCATGATGTGCTAACTCCCCAATTTTCTAGAATTGCCCAGCTTCCAAGTGGTTCACACAGGCCTCCCATGCAGTGGGTGGCAGGACAGACCCATGACAGCAAGTGGCTCAGTCGAGACAGAGGCTGTCACTTTACACCTGAGCACAGATAGTCAACGTAGGATGGGTGGAGTAGAAGCCACTGGGTGAGGTGGGTGGGGATGGGCAGGTGTGGTGTGATTCTGGGGTCCTCTAATACATCCTTATCAACAGTCTTGCCATGGATTCTTCCATCACTGTCCTTCTCACTAGACTGTAAGCTCTGGGAAAGGTCTTATTCCTTAACATACCCTCATGCCTCCTGCACAGTACCTGGCACAGAGCCACACATATAACTTACTAACTAGTCTAATTAACTAATCATCACTGTTCAAAAGAGCAGGACCTGGAGCACTAGAGTACTCGGGGGGGAGGGCATGGAGTCAGGGCTAAGCTGAGTGACTGCTATGAGCAATGATAAAGGAAGACTGTAGAGACCCTTGGATGGTGCAAATCATCACAGAAAATTCTCCACCAGGGACTTCAAATCTTTGCAGCTGAAAAGGAGGCAAAGGCCCCAGAACAGAACCTGAGAGATAGACCCATCCAGCAGAAGAACAGAAGCAGGTAGTAAGTACAGCTGTGCCCCCTTTTAGATCCCCTATAGCAGCCGCTCACAGCTTCTCTCTTCTCTGAAGAACTACCCCTGATGGACTGTACCCCTGCTGCTGGAAATCCCTCAGAATTTGCCCCCTCCTTCACCCACGGGGAGAGGTCTCCAGCCCATAGTGGACCAGATACAGGGATGCAAAGCCCAGCCCCCACACCCTAAGATGGGAAAACCCTTTGATGCCATCCATGCACTGGGTTCCCCATGGGTTCCAATGAGGCTGGTCTCCAGACAATCCACATCTTGGTCAAGTTTCTTCCCCTACCCTTCCTGGAAAATCTGGGCAGGTCATCCACACAAGAATGACCATGTCAGGCTCTACTTCTGGGGAACTCCACCCAAGATAGTAAATGAAAAGGATGCTATCATCCTAACCATACTGGAAAAGGCACTGTCTCCAGGGAAGCAGGAGACACTTCTTGGCACTTAAACTTCTGATCATTTTAACATTTAATCCCTTTAGGGGTGAGTCAGGGAGCAGAAGTGACTAAGGCATTCGCTCATAAGGAAATAGGAAAGATTGGTTACTGGATTCCCGGCCTAGAGGCACTTAAATTCAGTGCATCACATGTATGCACATGCACACACACACACACACACACACATCCCAGCGCACACACTCGCACACACATACACACATGTGCACACAAGCAGAAGTATACTGTGTCCTTCAATCAGAGAAAATACGCTGACTGAGACAGCCTCTCTAGTCATCAATTTGCAAGTCTAGACTACAATTTCCCATGACAACTTTACTAAAAGGACCTCAAGGTAAAGAAAAGTCAGAAACAAGAATCTGGTCCATTTTAGGACCATTCAGAATCTTATAGCGAGAATCTCCAACTTCCCAGTTTCCTGCTAAATAGATGAGAAAGATGCAAATGAATTATATGTTTCATATATGTATGTATTCATCCATATATGTATATCAAGGGTTTGAAAACATTTTTTCTGCAAAGAACTAGATAGCAAATCAGATAGTAAATATTTCAGACATTGACAGCTGTTCGGTCTCTGTCACAATTACATGACTTGGCTTTTACAACAGAAAAGCAGCCATAGACAGCAGGTAATGAATGGGCATGGTGGTATTCCAATAAAACTTATTTACAAAGAAAGACAGCAGACCAGATTTGCCCCGTGAGGCCCAGCTACCTGACCCTTGGAGTACAGGAGACCTGACTTCCATGGCTGACTCTTCCTCTCCCCATCTGTGTGACTCAGAGCAATTTCCTTAACTTTGTGAGCCTCTGCCCCCTTGTTTCTAAAACAGAAATGACATGTGGCAAACAGTGCTGGTGACAGTGCAGCCAGCGCAGGTAACTTTGGAGAAGCCACCATGTCCACATGGTCTTCTACCTTTCTCAACCTCCCTTGCAGTTCAGTTGGGCCACAGACTGAGTTCTGGTCAATGGAATATGGAGGTAATTACAGAGCCCTCCAGGCCTGGCTCTAAAGGACATTGTGTGAAAGTCCTCCCCTTGCTCTACTGGAGAGACCCCCACATGTTCTTAATGATGTAATTAGAACATGAAGGACACCACCTCTCTCCATCAAAATAAGCAAGATTGGGAAAGAGAAGTTTCAGTGAAGTCGCTAAGATTTCCGAGCCTATATGTTGGAACCGCTATAGCATTATCATAATACAAATGTGTGCATCCTGGGGTCATGGTGAGGATGAAAGGGTTCAAGCCATGGACTTGACACAGAGAAGCCCCTCTGCTCATATTAACTGTGATGATTAATTGATTATAAATGCATCACAAGTAATTTATGGGGGTTGAAAATGAAAACTCTGGAAACTTCACTGGAAAGAATTCGACTAATTTTTTCCAAACTATATCAACCTATTAAGTTTTTTTAAAGATTGAAAATAACATTTGGATAAGAAAAATGCTGATTCCACATGTTTTTACCTAAAAAAAATCATTACTTATTGGCTCTCTTTAAGAGAAGGAAGGAAGGAAGACAGAAAAACACCCTCTAATTTTTGCATCCTATTCATCATTTCCTCCACTCAGCACAAGTTTCCTGAGCTGGTCCACTCTGTGGGTGCTTTGCTCTGGCTGCTAATTCAGCCATGGTTCGGCTGCCCAGTGTTCAGAGCAGGTGGTCCCCAGGCCTCTGCCCAGTGTTATCAGTTATAGGACAGGGAGCTCCATGCTGTGAGGGAGGGGTCTCTGTTACAGTTTCCATCCAGACAGTCTCCCAAGAGCCTCACGCACTCATAGATGAGGTTTTGGGAAGATGGTTGGATCATAGGGGTGATATAACTGACTCGCTTTAGGATGAGGGGTCTGTTGAGAACAAGCTGTTGCTGGGACCGCACACCCCACTTCCCAGCGTCCACTCCTCTCTCTGCGTTCTGGCATCTATGATGTGAGCAGCTTTTCTCTACCCAAGTCCTACCATCGCACTATGGCTGTGTTTAGTCCTGCTGAACATGGACTGCAACTTCTGTAATGTGAGCTGAAATAAACATCTCTTCCCTTACATTGTGGGTGTTGAGTTTTGTGTTCCAGCAACAGGAAGGTGCCTCAGGCAGTCTCAGTCTATCCCACAAGCCCACAGACCCCAGATCCTGGCACAGGGAAGGACAAAGCCTGACTGTGGATGTCAGTGCCGCCTCTACCACAGAAAAAAACAATTTGCCAGCATCTTGATGTTTCAGTCTCAAAGTACTGTAAAGAAAAATAAAATTCTATCATCACAGAAGAGTTGATACGTTTGTGGACTAAAGATAGATCCTAAGAAAGGAATTTTGCAGAGGAAAACTGGAGATGGCTTAATAAAGCAAACAAGAAAAAGGGTATGTGGTGCTGAAAACTGTCAACAAAGAAGACAAATCTTTGCTCCTGAAAAAGAGAAATGTGACTAGTGTCAAGAACTCCACAATGCATACATATATCAAAGCATCATATGAAACACATGATACTATGTCAATAAAAAATAAAATATACAAGGAAAGAGCTAACAGGCCAGCTTGTAGCTCATGCAAACAAGCTATGGAATGAGGTCTACTTGAACTACATCTAAATCCAAGTCAAGTCTTACCACAACCTTCTTCCAAATTGCTAACCTTGACAAAATGGTAGGGCCTACATTTTCATACCCTCCTTTTACTCACACTTCTCACAATCCTGAGGATGAGGTGCACTATTATCTACTGTTAACCATCCATAGATTGCTTAGGAAACCATCAAACTGAGAAACTGTAAGTGCATTTCCCTAGTTACACAGCTATTAAATGGCAGAATTAGAATGTGAACACAAATAATCTTGATTCAAAAATGAACTGCCTAACTACTTGGTTCTCAAGTCTCATATCCAGTACTGGCCAAGTATTATCATATATGAGGCCTATCCTAAACACTTAATGTATTGCACTTTAATTTTCATACCCCTATAAGAGTCATATGGTTATCATTGCCATTTTATAATGAAAAACAAGCTTAGGAAAGGTCAGGCAGTTTCCTCAATGTTATGAGCTAGAAAATAAATGGGTCCAAGTCCTAATCTCACACTCTTAAGAAGTACCCAGGTCTACAGTCTCCCAAGTACATTCTGTGAACCAGAGTTGGCCACTGACCTTTCCAAGGCTCTTTAGCCAGGAGCTTTGCCATCTCCTGTGGCCACCAGAGCCGGGGTCCTGTGATCTGGGCACACTGTGACTGGAAGATCAGGAGAGATTTAGTGATTCTGGTTGAGTGTGACCTTCTGCAACGCGCCAACTGACTTTACAATATGTGAATGACGCGCTGTAAACCAGGAGGCAGGAGGTTCCATCATGAATCATCCATTTCCTCAACCTCATCAAGACGGATGTGCATAAATTCTGGGTAAGCTGTGGCAGGGGCTGTCCTTTAGATTTCCAATTAAATAAGACCTAACTTTTCTTTCTTTTCAGTAGGAAGGCTGTGCATTAATATGTTAGAGTAGTCCAGCAGGTCTTTATGCCTATAATCCTGTGCCTTTCTGCCTCAGTTTGAATGGAACAGAATCTGGGCAAGAATCTGGCAGATGGGTCTAGGAAGGAACAGGAAATGCTTAAGTGAGGATCTGAAGACTCATTGTGGCCATGTCATCACCATCTACAAAGATGGGGATGTGAGGACATTGGGAAAATTCTTTGAATCATCACCATCAGTACTGTTCTACAAACCTCTATGCCTTAATCTCTGGTTACCATTACATTATTAATTTTGCCACATTCTGCAAAGCGTTTTCAGACCATGTTTTTTCAGTAGCCTTGGTTGGATATCAAGGCACATTCTTACTGAGGAGTGGCAAATTGTCTTGTACTAAGCATGGTTCTTATGTACCAGTCCTACCCCTAGTGCACCCTCACTGTGCATCCTCGGGCAATTCTCATCTCAGCATCAATTTGATCACAAGTAAAGCAGAGATGCAGGAATGCCAATGTTTCGCTTTTGCTTGAGTTACTGTTGCCATTTTCTTTGCCTCTTACCATGGAAAAGTAGGATAATTACAGTCCTTCCTCCCCTGCCTAATTTTTAGTAATCCCTGTGGGGTCCCTGACTTTTGTAAAAGTAAAAATATATGAAAGATCATTGCTGAGGAGAGCACAAAGACAGAGTTTTCTAGTATAATAACTAGAAGCAATAAAGGAATAAAAGGGTTTGTGCATCTTATAGATGTCTCATTCTAAGATGAGACCAAATGGGGCCTTTTCCCTTATATCAACAGAACCTAAAAGAGCAAAGTTTACATCCCTGCCCATTATCCATTAACATGAAATGAATTAGACTTAGTATCTACAGGGGAAGACAAGGAAAGAGATGAAGGCTTCCCAGGGGAGAAGAGAAAAGGGGAAAACTAGAAAAAATGACCCCTCTTTCCCATCCAGGTAGACACAATGAGCTCTGAAAGTATGATTGGAATCCAACTACTTGATCCAAATGGCAGCTAGATCTTTCTGTCATGGTCTCTACCCTTGTTGAACACAAGTGGCCCAGAGGTACAAAGAAGGAACCTCTAATCCAGGCATGGAAGGTCAGAAAACCCTTCCTGGAGAGGGTAAAGTATGAGCTGTGTCCTAGAGGACAGATGGGTATTGGTCAGGCAGAAGAGAACAGCATGTACAAAGGCCCTGTGACAGGGGTTGCTGAGTAGTACATTAAATCCGTGTGAATGGAAAATTGAGGGCAAAGGAAAAATGAATAAATACATGGGATGGCCAAGTCATAAAGGTTCTTCCACAACTCCCTAATTAAGGAACAAGTACATTTCCAGAAAACACTGATGGCCATTGAAGGATTGTAAGCACGGGAGTGATCAGACTAAGCTTGTATTTAAGAAATAATGCTCCACCTGCTCTATGAGGATGGCTAGAGGGGAAGTTAAAGTGGTAGTCGGGCGAAGAAAGGAAATTACTGGCTTCACTAGGTGAAGAGGATGGCAGAGCAGCCTTAAGTCACGGAAAGTATCAGAAAGACAGGAAAGGTCAGGGCTTTAGGAAAGAATACGCAGAGGTCTATGCAGGGGTCAGAGGCTTTTCGGTGTCTACAAATGACCTGGCCACACTTTTGCCATCCCACGAGGCAGAAAATATAGGTAGAGGAGTAGGTCTAATGGAAAAGGATTGTGTGCTCAGTTTAGGATATGCCGTGCTGGAAATGACTGAAACGTCTCCCAAGTCACATGTTCAGAAGGCATCCAGAGATAATAGATGTTAAGCATGGAAAGCTTGAGCAATATAAGTAATCAGAATGATTATCATTGAAATCAGCTGGAAAAAGATACAGGGAGGATGAGTGTAGTGCTTGGTAAGGCTTCTAACAATTTACTTGTAAATATCCTTGTGTATTTGGAAAAATGAGTGCCTTTTAGTAAGACTAAAAATCTTATCCAGAGGAGTGGCTGATTATACAATGTAATCAGTAACTTAATTAACAAGCCACTATCTAATAAGCAAGTGTAAAGGACTCTTGGTATATTCTAGGTCACCATGGTTGATTTTACCCTATCCAGCATTTTTTTTTTCAGTGATTTGAATGAAAATGCAGGCTGTGGGTATGAAGCCAAGAGGACAGGAGTGATTTAGGATGCAAGAGATGACAGCACATATGGATGAAGGGTCATACTAACAAAGGAACATTTGACAGAGACATTTGCAAGGTCCTGCAATAGGATCCCAGAATGATTGCAGAAACATAGGCGGGGGTGACACTATGTGGCAACGGCTTGTATGAAATTAAAAATAAGTATGTAAGACACGTGGAGTGTGACCTGTGTATAGGTTCAATCTCATCTAATACCA
Source organism: Dinomys branickii (assembly GCA_004027595.1). NCBI lineage: Eukaryota > Metazoa > Chordata > Mammalia > Rodentia > Dinomyidae > Dinomys > Dinomys branickii. The sequence continues at coordinate 24,353 of PVLD010015708.1, forward strand.
AGATCTGGTGACCAGAAGACAGACTTCACAATATGGATGTTATTAATATTAATAAAAATATGAAGTTCAAAAGACAAGAGTTCTGTCCTCACCTCTGCATCTACCTGAGAAACCCCAGTTCTACGTGCTCAGCTCTGGCCATCAGTCTCAAAAAAGAGAGCATTCTGAATAGTGAAAAATTCACCAAGGAACTGGAAGAGTTTAGGCTAGAAAATGCAAAAGAGAAAGTAGAGGTAATGGATGTATGCTAAAAATCAAAGAACTGCCCTATGAGGAAAGATACAAAATACATGGGTGGGAGCTACAGAAAAGTAAATGTCCTTGAGTCTCCAAAACCTCCAACGATATGACTCTGGGGGTAGAATACTTCAGTCTCTGGAAAGTCCAGGTAAACTGATGGGATATAAAAAGATAATTCACAAGCTGAGTAAGGAATCAAGCAATCATCCCAGAGGCACTACTCAATCTGCAATCTTAAAATCTAGGCAATGCTTCAAAGGGTTCCACACAAGAACCCCCTAACAGAACACTCTGGGTTTGCTGAGAACAAGGCGCTCTTCCAGTGTAGGTCCCTTCACAGCTTTTAATATGTCAACATGCATTGCAGATCTCTAGGATGAGGTGCAGGTGAAACACTCCATATTCCCCAAGCTTCTTTCCTTGTGGAACACATTCAGTTTTTTGTGTAGTATTGAATGGAACTACAGTACCATCAACTATAGCTTTGGAAGATGGTGTTAGAAAAAGGAAAAGATCAGCATTGCCAGTAATTTGGGCCCTGGGATAGAACTACTTGGTTTAAGTCCTGATCATTGCAGCACATGCTAGTAGAGGCTTCAGCCCTCCTTCTGAAGCCTTAGCTTTCTAATACAGAAGAAAATAATAGCAATTTCCACTTCAAAGTGTTGCTGCATTGAATAAGATAATGCATACTGAGTGCTGTACATACTGACCAATGTCAGTTGGGACTCAGTAAATGATTGGTATTTATTATTATTGTTATTGTTATTGTTATTATTACTATTAGCTTTTCTTTTTCCCATCCTTGTAGAGAAATAGTCCTTTTCCCTTTGGCCTTCTTTGTCCGTTGATTCCTTCCTGACACAGGCCATGGGGGAAGGGCTGGTAGTCCAGGGTGTCTTTGATGAGCATATCAGTCAGAGTCTAAATAAGAACAGAAGTCATTGAACACTTAAAACCAAGGCACTTTGATCTGAGGAATTTGTCATATTGGTGATGGAAGAGCTGAGAAGCCAAAGAGAGGTCAGTGAAACAACCTGGAGATAAGCAGCATCAGGAGACCGCAACCACCTACCAGCTAGAGGTCAGAGGAAGGGATGGGATTGCCAAAGTACGGTTATCTGCTAGGAGATCGGGCCAGGGTTCCCGCGGGGTGTGGATCCATGGACAGGTCCAGTTGCTCTTGGGAACACCGTCTGAGTCACAGAGGAGGAGCGGGCAGAGAACTTCTCTAGCCCCTCCTTGCATCATCCTTCGCTCTGTCCTCCGGTCCCCAGTGCTTGTTATTGGTCAGTCAAAGCTGAAGCTTGCTGACCCGCAGGCCTGGGAAGCCAGGAGCCTGTGGGCGTCAGCCCCTGACAACAGGGCAAAGGGGCTTTGGGCCCAAATGAAGGTACATTGCTTCTGAGAGCGTGAAGCCGTAACAGTCAGAGGTTTTCTCCAACCCTTGATCCAGCGGAAATAAAACACATGGTTCTGTTGACCAGCGGACTGGAGAGAGCTCTGCAGAAGGAGACACTCAACCTCCAGTTCTCTCTGCCCTCCTGAGAATGGGACTCCCAGCCCTTCTTGAGCAGTTCATCTGGTCAGTTTTTTCCAGAAAGACCCTCCTCCAGAGCATCTCAGCCCCTCTGCTCAGCCTCAAGGCAGAAGCAGAAAGGCTGTGCCAATCTCAAAGCTCCTCCAGTGTTTGCTGCCCCATAGTTATTTTTATATCTCATTTCCTCACATTATGGCAATTTACATACTTCAGCAGAGCACATGAGTGTCCAAAACACACACCAGGAACAATAATACATCACCAGGAGCAGCACAGAAACCCTAACCCTGAGGAGATTTCGGAAATCAGTTACTAAAACAAGTAGTTCCCTCATCCCGAGTGGGAGAATTCTCAGCAACACTTGACAATAAGCGGACGTGATGAGGACCACACAGCATGGTAATTCCTGCCGGATTGCACATTGAAAGCTGCATTCAGCACGCGGAGCCCATCAGAGTGAGCATTGTTGAGATGAATACGAAGGGATTGCAGAATGAATTGCTGCTTCATTGCCAAGTGCTTCCGATTCCTTGCCTCTGCCATCTGTGTCCTCCAGAAGACACGCAGAAGCAAAGGTCCGAGTAGGGGGTGGGCTCCAAGCTGCTGGGCAGGATGGCTCCCAGGTATGGGAAGCCTCACAAAAAGAGGAGGAACGGGGTGGAAGTTGGAGGTCAGGGGGATATAAGAAAACACATGGTTTCCCTCCTGCTTTTACAAACACAAAGACACATGGTCGTGTAGAAACCCACAGGAGGAGCCCCACATTCACCCAGGCATTTGTCCTTCACCCTCAGAAAGCTAAATATCTGCATTCACATGTCTGTCCCCTTACACACATGCATTTATGTGTATGAACACGCATATACACACTTATATATTCACTAAGTAAATGTTGAGTGCTTACTCAGTACCAATGACCATGCTAAGTGTATGGCTCCTGCCTTTCTGGAAATGACCTACACATACACACACACACACTACAAATGTACACATAGGCATGCTCAGATGTAGACACAGGCAAATATATAAATACAGGCACACAGAGTCAGAAACAGACATATATACAACTATGCAGGTGCATACATGCATGCACACACAAAAGTGGACAGGCCAGTCATACGAATATGTCTGACAAGCTGAAAAGCCCATCTTTCCCTGTAATTTCACTCACTACATGCACACACTTCACACCAATTCACAGTTAAATGCAACACCAGCAAAAAGGAAGACAGTGAACCAATCAACTTCCTGTCTAGTTGTTTGATTCTGGAAACGTGGCTCAGAGGTTCTCAGCCCAAGACTATTGTTCTCGCCAAGAGTTCAGTTTGTCTTCGCTTCAACCATCTGAGAGTTTTGTATTGAACACTTTCCATGATCAGTGTCTCCAATCTGAGTTTCAAACACTGTGGTGAAATGCCACTTGGAGATGAAAATGTAGGTCCAGGATAATCATCTACGGTCTCATACACTATACAGAACACTGGCTTCTTTAAATGATCCCAGTTTCTTTTTTCAAGTCCTAAAACTGGAGGCCAAAAAAAATGGAAGTAACCAACACTGAGTCAGCATAAACTCATGTGCAGTGTGCTAAGTGCTTTGCACAGAACCCTTCATTCCACTTTCTCAGCAACCCCAGGATAGAGGACTAGTATCACACCTACTTTGTATACAGTGTAACTGAAGCCTAGCAAGGGGAGGAGCCTAGCCCAAGGACACCGGTAGTAGAGACAGTATTTAAACCAAGCATATTAACCAGACAGCCTGAATGCTCTCTGTCTCATGTAGCTATTGCTACCAAACAAATCACGGTTTATCCCACACTGTCCTTCTGGATCATGACGGATCAACTAGCCTGCTCTTGCTTATGGTGTCTCAAAAACCAGAACTAAGATGAGGCAAATTGGGCCCAAAGGTCACACAGCATCACTCGCACAGGTTGCTGTTTGTTAGTTACAAATCACTAAATTCCAGTTCATGTTCAAGGAGAACAATAAAGACTGCACCTTCTGATTTGACATATGTCCTGTAACCAGCACACTCAACTCACTGGCCTGGGAATGCACAGTCTACCTCCCTCATGCGACAGGCCCCTGAGAAGTAGCTGTCCCCAGCTAATAAGGGGTGTCCACTTAGGTTACACGGGAGTTATCTGACTACAACTGTGTCAAATCCTGGTGTATCAAATGGAGTTTTCCACTTTCAAATATTATCTGGCCTGGAGATTACAGCCAGATTTTAGAGTGTGGCATTGACCTTTCAGTGCACTTTACACTCCCAGAAACTTCCCTGCTTCCTTCCTCACCACAGGGTCAGCTTGGAAGGCGACAGTAATTCTTGTAGTGTATCTCATTAGTCATCAGCTATTGTGCTTGAACTGACCAAAGACTCATGAATTTTAAAAAACTGTGAATGAAGGTGGAAAGGAAGACCTCCCTTCTTTGAGAGGTAGCAGAAATGTCTGCACTTTGACAGGGATCACTGTAACCCCCTCTACACCACTTGCAATAAGGACCAGGAGCCAACACAGTTCTTTCACTTTTCTAGAGCGCTTCACTTGTCATATATAAAATGGGAATCGTAAGGCCAATTTTATTGTTTTGTATTTCATCTATGAAATAGACGCCTGAAGTGAGGTATAAAAAGCACAGAAAGTATGTAGCTGGTGCTCCATAGGGAGAAATCTTTCTTTCCTCCATCATTTTCATCCCATTTCACCTCACCCATACCCTGCCCAAAGTTTGTGTGTATAGCACAATTCAGGTAGAATCATGAAATCATTTCAGAGATGGAAATGACACTACTGTATCAAAGACATTTCTATCAGTCAGGGTCTAAACAGGAAAAGAAGCCCACTAAGTATTTAAAGCACAGAAGATGTATCCTAGGAAAGTGGTTATATTGGTGATGAAAGGGCCAAGAAATGAACTAGTGAAGTGACCCAAGGAGGAACCACAATAGGAACCTACCCCACCTCAAGGAATCAAGGGAGAAAACACAGTTATAGGGCCATGGTCCTTGGATAGAAAGTGCCCATGGGAACAGCAGCCACCAGGAAACCCTAGCTGCTGTCTCCCAGAAAAGAGAGAAGCTCCCTGGCCTCTCACTTCCTCCCACCCTCCATTTTCCCATCAGAGCCACCTTTTGGCTAAATCCAGCTCAAAGTGATTTGCAACCAGCAGGTATCAATCCCTCTATGCTACAGAATAGAGTAAGAGAGCAAGAGATGAAATGGAGACAAAAAGGTCAGGCACAGCACAGAACACATCATTTTAAGGCATAGAAATGGGTACTGATGAGATATGTATGCCATACATATTTGAAAACTTTTAGTACCATCTCTACATAATAACCAAGTTGCATGGAATTGCCCATAGGACAAGGCTTATTATCCATAGCAGAGGAAAAAACTGAGGATCAGAGAGATTAAGTTTCTTATTCAAGCTTATTAAAGCAGTCAAAGTGAAGTGAAGATACCACCAGATAATCCATTCCCAGGTGCCAGGCTCAGGGCTATTCTGATAGAAACTGCTTTACATTCTTCACAGTCAAACACACCGGGGTGAACTCCATATCTCTCATTTCCCACTCCGCATGTCCTTATGTTCTTCGTTTCCTCATCTACAAAATAGGGATGATAATTACGTACTGCAGAATGCTGTGCTAGAGGATTACTGAAATAAAATCCACCTAGTGAACAAAGGTGTGTTCTTGTCACTTTCATTACTGCTGCTCTGGATTTTTCTGTGAAAATTCCAGGTCCTGGTGTAGGGAGAGAAAAGACTCGAGGTTGCAGGGGAGTCCCACGAAGCAGGAGTTAAAAGTCAAAGTCAAAGAGGTTGATGCTTCATGTATCTGTGGTAGACATTGTCCAGGCCCCTTCAACACCCCCTCTGCACCCGTAGAGATCTTACAACTGTGCTGGATAGTTCCCATCTTACCTGGAGCACCTGAAAATGCTCAGCCATCATGTGGGACAGTCTACAAATATCAGAGATGCTCCAGTTATGACAAGGAGCAGCCCTCTCCCAGGGAGAGGTAGGAGATAGTAGTAAAGGCTCTAGCTCCTTTTCCCATCGGTGAACAATTCTGAATATGTCTGACACTTTCTGGGGCCCCCAGAAAAACTGAATGCCAGATGACCAAAGCAATCATCTGCCCTTCTAGTCACACCCAATAACACAGTGATAACAACTGTCCCATCTCCTTCCCACTTACCATATTCCTGAGATGCCTCTCAGACAAACCACTTGCCCCCACACCCTGTCTCAGTGACTGGTTTGGGGAAACCTCAGCCAAAAAATTGCCTCTCTGTACTTTTCCTATTATCTAGTCATCATCCAGGTCTCTAATCTACCTGGAACAAGCAAGTGTGAGAAATCACTCTACCTAGTCAATAGTTTATCCAGTGCTTAGTGTAAAAATAGAAGCAGCCTGTCCCAGGCAGGTTAGACAAATGCCCAGGCCCGGGAGAGTCAGCCCAAATGGCTACAGATCTGCCCCTCCTCCAATGAATGCCTTTGAGGATGCTGCATCTTGGAGTGAGTTCTCTGGTTAGGGAGACATTCATGATGGCTCTTTCCCCAGCAAAAGAGGAAAGCAATACCTACACACAAAGAGCTCAGTGGGATCCCCTGCAGAGTCAGGCTTCCTTCCCTACAAATTATTTTTTGCTAATCAATATGTTTAATAAATAATATTCCAGTTGATTTCATTACTGGCAATACACAAATCAATAGAAGGTTATTGCATGATAACTTCCCATTGATATTGTAATCCTCCTGATTTAATAAATGTTGCTTTTCTGAGGACTGCTGTTTGCATTAGGAATTGAAGGAAAGCAGGCAAAAAGCATACTAATTCTATTGTGAAACTGAGGCTGCAGCTTAATCAAAAAGTTCCACGAAAGCAAGTGGGAGATATTTTGCTTCTGCCACTGTCTTGTATTATGGCCTGGCACTGCCTGGGTGTTCCTTAGTCTCTTCTGATGGACCCCAGAGCAGCAGAAGGAAAAGTCTGGACTAGAAGGCGATCCAATTCTTTCCTTAGCAAATCCTGGAAAGAAACTTCATGAATGAAAATCCCAGACAGGAAGAAGATAAATGCTGTCAAATGATAACACTGAGGCTCCAAATATTCTTTAAAATACTAGCATGTAAAAACCATAAGGGCTAAGACAAATGTCTAGTGCAAAAAGTCCCAATTACTATGCTTTAAGTGATTGCATCAGAATCACTGGGGACATTGGTTAAAATTCAGATTCCTGTAGTCCTAATCCCAGAGATGATGAATGACTAGGGCTCATATAAGGCCTAGAAAATGTGTTTTTTAAAGTTTTTATTGAACCATAACACATTATTAAAGAGTCATTTTTAAAAGACAATATGATTATGACTTGCACAATTACAAAATGAAAATGTGCTGAAAATTTTAATTAATACATTGATTAACTAGGGCACCAGAAAAATGCTACAGTGGATTTAAATGAAAACCCAAAGTACTATATTCTTATAGTTGATTCAGTTTCTGCTGAAATTAATTTACAAATTAATGTAAGACTGGCTTTCAAAAAGAACAATTGCCACTTCACTGCCAGATAAAATTCACATGCCTATGGACAAGTTCCATTTGTGTTTCTACCAATTAACTGCAAGTGACCTAAGTATAAAACAGCTCAAAGACAGTAAAGGGCCATGAGCACTCACAGAAGCACATCACCCAGAACAGCATTGCCGTGCATCTCTGACAATAACTACCTGAAGTTATGTCAGTTTCCCAGGTTAAAGACACAGTCCCCCACACACAAGATAGCCCTCACTAGAGACACTAGTCACAAGTTCAGAGGTCCTCAAGTCACTGTACCCTAGCCATGTAGCTACAAATGTGAAAGTTCTCACTACTTATTCAAGTTCAGTAATTGCCTGGAATGATTCACAGAACTCAAGAAGTGCTACGCTTATGACTACAGCTTTATCTTACAAAGGCTAAGCTGTAGGATACAAATCAGGACCAGCCAGGAAAAAAGACCCATAGGAGGAAGTCTGAGAGGGCTCCAGACACGAAATTCCATGTGCTCAGGGCGCAACACCTTCCTACCACACGTCAATATGTATCACCAACCAGGAACGTTGACCTGAGCTCTGGCATCCAGACTTTATCTTAGGGTTTCATTATGGATTATGACGGAACTTGGTCTGTAGTCCTGCCCTGCTCCCCTGAGGTCAGGCTCACCCCTCAACCCACACCTCTGTTCTGGTGGCTTCTCAGATCCTACACAACCCAGGTGCACTCTGGGTCTTCTCTCCTTTTCTAGATCATCTGTCTATCTTTAGAGGGTTGCGGCTGTTGGTATCTTGGTTCCCTTGGCCAGACGAGTGCACCCTTCTCCTGTCTTCTGTGCAAAAGGCCAGCCTCGAGGTGCATCAGTTCTGAGAAATATCTGCATGCCAGAGCTCACCGCAGGATCAGGCTAAAACTGGTCTCCACTTAGAGGCCACATGCTCCCTCAGTTCCTTTCTCTGCCCTGTCCTGTTCCCTTTACCTTCTCTGCACATGAATATTCCTTTATTCCATTACTTCCTCGAGAATCCCGGCCTCAGGTTCTGCTTCTAGGAAGCCTGAGCTGACACCCTCTCTTATTAGCTGTTTCAGTAGAATTGTTTTTCCTGCCATGCAGAGCTCTGGGCCACTTCCTTAACAAGTTAACAATGTAGAAGCTTTCTTCCCAAGTCCTTATATGATGGTGTCTCTTACATCATGTTAATGACTTCATATAATCCATTATATGGCTGTTTCAACATTTATTTAATGATTTGCTTGTTGTTAAACAAAGGCAGTTTAAACTATCTGTTACAAGCAACAATGGGATAAAGACTTCTAAAGTTCACAATATAAAATAATATGTATGTAAAGTCTCATTTCACACATTTGGTCCATTCAAATCCTCTTGAGGCTGTCCCTGTTCTCTCAAAGAGGTGATGGCATCGCCATCATTACCCAGGTCCCACAACCCCGCTCCTCCCCAAAGGACAGCTGGAAACAAATATCACTGAGACGGGGTATGGGCCACTGGTCTGGTTCCTGAGCAATGTGCTGTGTGCTCCAAGCTATGACTGGCCTCTCCTGAAACTGTGAGGACGTCCCATGGGCCCTCTGTCCTGAAGTGTCCAGCCGTGTTCTAAGGGAGCCCCACACATTGTGGGATCTTTGTCCTCAACCCAGACTCGTCAAGCTCAAATGTATTCTGAACACATATCCCCACTGGGACATGTAAGATCTCTCAAGTGTCCCAGGACTGTGGGTGGCTACCCTGGATATGTCCCCAGAACTCTTACCTTTCACATTTTCAATCCACCAACATTGCAGTGACACATATCTCTAAAATCTGCTGAATTCAGGACTTCTCAGAGGGGTCTGGTAATCCCCCAAGCAACAGTCAAAGCTTTGAAAACTTTTTCCCTTTCCCTTGATTCTCCTGGAAATATCAAGTCATGTTAGTAGACATTGGGTTTTCCCTGTTGGCTCTTTGGGTATCTTTATTCTAAATCAAATCTTCTCTTTGTGTTTTAGAGAAGCCTCATTGCTTAGCCTCTGTGGCAAAAAATTGAAAGAAAAGAAAATGATAAGAAATTTTATATATATAGAGAGAGAGAGACAGACAGACAGACAGAGAGACAGAGACAGAGAAGGAAGGAAAGAAGGAAAGAAAGAAAGTTGGAAAACGGCTTTAAAACACAAAACTCCCACTTTTCAATAATCATAATCATTATCATCCTAACAGTCATCATTTATCCCTATTATTAAGCATTCACTCTCTGTAAGGATTATCTCCGGAAGTTGAAAATTCTCCCTTTACAGATGAGAACAATGAGCTCCACGTGGTCAACCTGTTTGAATTCACACACCTATTAGAAGGCGGTGCCAGCATCAAATCCTGCTCTGTGTAACTCTAAGATCTTCATCTCCTCCTTCATTACTCTCCCTGGAATAATGAGGATTTATTATTATGGAAGGTTTTATTTTAATGTTTGAGAGGAAAATGCCATCTTATCTCAGACACCTAAAGTGGTGGCCAGGCAGAAAAGATTTGCCATCAGCCCCCAAATTCTCTCTGCCTGTGCTGTTCTTATCGCCAGAGTGGATTTAGTATAAAAATCAGAATTAGAATCAGTTTGATAAAATCCCTCACCCACGGGGCAAGTGGTGGCCTTTCACATGCTGCACCATACACACAAGAATTCCTACCACAATGTCACCCACGGGGCAAGTCTCCTTGGAAGAAAATTGGAGGGCCCAAGGAGAGAATCCTTGGGGTTTATTGAGAGAGTAACAATTTGTCATTCAAACTTGGGCTTTGGGAATTCAAATAGGAGCTAGTAAAACTCACCCTGGGACCACCTGCAAAGCCTGGGATGGAGATGGGCAACCAAAGCCCCTTGTTGGCACTCTCCTAGAGACTGAGCCCATGAGAATAGCACTTCCCCTGTAGCACATTAAGTATCCACAGAACATCCTACTAGGAGATTCCCCCCACCTCAATTATTAGCATGATTATTGCCCTTTAAATATGCCATAGTCAAAGATTTGCTACATTCTTCAGTGTGATTGCCATTGATTTTTGAAGCCTACATCTTCTTCCCCAGGGAAACACATCTTCAGCAAAATGATAGAAGGAAATGGAAAAGAAGGATTCGATTTATAGGCATTCATTTTGTAGGCATTGCTTTAAGAATACAGCTGGTCTCAGAGCAGCACTTCTCAAAGGGTGGTCTAGGAGCCACCTGCATTTGAATCACCTGGGAACTTACAAAACGCTGATTCCCATACCCTAGTTCAGACTGAGTACACCAGGATCTCTGGGAGTCGATCTGAGAGTGTATTTTTAACAAGTCCCCTAGGAATTCTTGTGTGTATGGTGGAGCATGTGAAAGGCCACCACATCAAGAAATCCAGATAGCCGGTGAGCACACTTCAATTTTGCTCCTTGTGCACCAGGCTGCAGGACCTCAGGTCTAGATCCCTTGCCAAGGGCTTCCAAGTAAGATTGCTGACGAGATGTCCTGAAGAGCTCCCCCTCCCCCAGCCCCAGTGAATAAGAGAGCCCTGGCTTAACTACGTGCAGAGGTGGCTGGGTCTCAGGCAAGTAGACTGGGCAGGTTGTTGGCCGTGGCATCTGCCAGGAGGAACTTGTAATGGGCCTGATTTATGACACTCAGCATGGGACCTGGCTGCTGAGCTCAATCACTGCGGCTCCCCATGGTGGGGTTCATGCGCTGTAACGGGCCTGGAAATTGGAGAGGAATTTACCTCCTGCTGCCGAACATTACATAACAATCAAGGGAAACAAGCAGAGGCAGGAGGGGGCCTCCTCAGCTGGCACTGGCAGCCTGGCATAATAAAAAAGGTAGGACAGGGAACTGTCTGCCCGGGTTCTTACATCCTCAGCAACCTATAGGAGTAGATCCCAGGGTGGCCTAACCAGCGCTGGCATCGGAGCAGGCCAAGACACACATCAGCACCATCAGCCTGGCAACTTTAAGAGCAAATGACTGGAAAGAGAGCTCAGGGGAGAAAGAGTCGCTGTCTCTGCCCTTGTCAGCAGACCCTGGAGCTCAGATTGACACAGCACTTAAGGACTATCCCTCAGTGAATGTTCTCCCTCATTTGCATTCGGGGATAATTCAGATAGGACCTGAGACCGACCTCTGCAACCTGAGAGGACTTGGGGCAAAATGAGGTCAGGAATACAGCGAGGACCCGGATGGGTGCAGCCTCCTAGGTCATGGGGGGAGGCGAGGAGCGGAGTTCCCTCCAAGTGTCCTAGAGAGTTATGGAAGGGATTCTCAGTGAACCCATTGTAGAGAAGGGATGTGTGACAACTGATCGTGATACTTAGTTCCGCTGGACTCACATGGAATCTGTAATAAATGGGACCCTGGGAGGGACACAAATTAGTAGCCTTAGGAGGCCTTGACTCACTGTCCAGCACCGTGGGAGGTGAGGAAACTGCCATTCTCACAAGGTGGTTGGGCCTTGTTCTCCCACCCAGAGTAGTTCACCAAGACAAGACTCAAGAACCACTCTTAGCTGCTGATTTCAGCTGCTGACTTAGCTGCCAATGGCTTTCCAATAAGAGGATTTTATCTTCTATAAAAATCACAGAGCTCTAATGTATAAAATGGTTTTATCACCATTGAAATGAATGATCCCCATTCTGTCTGTGGTCCTGAACAGTGCACCCTCCCAGAGGGCGGGGAACAGGTTTGTCTCCTTCCCAAGTATACTGCAGTACCCAGGGAGTATCTAGCACATGGTGGGCAGAGTAAATATTTGTTCTGTCTGGAAAAGGAAGAGACTGAGTCAGATTCACTTTTGTTCAGTATCAAATATTCCAGTAACACCTACCAAATGCCAGGCAGTAAGATCAGTGCTAGGGTTCTAATGGTGGACAAGCTCACCATAATCTTGCCTCTTTTGCCCATAGTCTAACGAAAAGACATGAATATTAACAGATGTAAATTAATAGAGTGTGTGCTAGCACATAAAGGAATATGGGACTTTGAGCACACCGAAGGGAAAAGCAACCTCATCAAAGGAAGGCCAGGGAAGGCTTCCTGGAGGAGGCATTCTTTAAAGCAAAACCTGAAGGAAAAGTAATAAACTAGGTGACTGGGACGGGGAAGGTGGAGTTGTATTCCAGTCAGAAAGAAAAACATCTGCAAAGCCCACAGCAGGGAACCTGACCCCTGTACTCTCTCACTCACAGCATCTCCACTTTGTCTATTTTTATATGCTGGGCCTTCAGGATTACATTCTGTTTAAAAAAAAAAAAAAAGTATTTGGCAAGTGAAGCACAAATGCTGGAAATTGAGTCAACCAGATGACCTCAGGGGGTCTATCAGCTCCTAAAAATCTATGTACAGGCTCAAGAGAGTAGGGCAGTGGCCTATATGCCTGGGTCAGGGCCAGAGGTCCGGGGTCAAAGGTCACTGACCAGACCCACAGCCCTGAGTGGCGAGCTGTAGCTAACAAAAGAACAATGCTCACTTGCCTTTGCTGGTTTTTTCTTTCTTCTCTAGATATGCATTTCACTATTCTGACTCTCAGTGAGTTCAACATCTTAAAGTAAATTTGCAGGTAGTAGGTGCAACTTCACTTCGTGCCTGAACAACTTACAAGATGCAATGAGTTCATCTCATCTCATTCACCCGTCAAATATTCCCTGAGAATTTATTTAAGACACGTCCTCAGGTAGACGTGCAATATGGGATAAAGTAGAACATGGCCTCTGCCCTCATGGAGATCAGAACGGTCGGTACAAACTTCACAGAGATTTAATAGCACAACACTGAATACTGAAGGTCTGCGTTCAGCCAAGGGGTGTACCAGACATTTTACAAGCACCATTCCCTGCAGTGGCCAGTCCAATTCAGTTTTGAAAACCAAGCTTCAAAGAAGTTAAATAACATATCCAAGGTCACAGAGCTGGTAGGTGGGAGTCAGGATTGAAACTCAAGTCCATCTAACTCCACAATTTGTTTCATGATCACCGCAGACTGATGCTTCAAATAAAGAAGCACATAAAGGCAATAAAATCACAAAAAATTAAGAAACCATAGGTGAATTACTTACCCCATCCTACATTGGGAAGTACTTTCAAAACACAACAAAAAGGAAAAACCAAAAAGATTACTAACAATGGCTACATAAAATTTCAAAACTTCTACTTGTCAAAAGCATACAAAACTTGGACAGATAAATGAGAAATCGAAAAAAATCTGAATGTGTGTTGTAGACAAAGGTTTATAGCCCCACTATAAAAAGTTGTTACCAACTGGTACATACAAAATAGATCGTGTGGGGTAAAAACACAAAAAAAGATCCAGTTTTCAAGAGCGATGAAATAAATAATGACCAAGACACATACCCAAAACTACTATTAAGGCATTAGTAATTAAAGCAAATTATTTAAGGAACAATGAAATATCCCACTTTTTATTATGAAACTGGCAAAAGCTTCAAAAATAAAAATAACCCTAGTGTTGATAAATGTGCTCTGAAATGAACACTCACATATACTATAACAGCAAGTGTCTAGCGAGCATTTGACAATATGAATTAAGAGCCTGAAAAAATTATAACCTCTAACTCAATAGTTTTACTTGAGAAATTTATCAGAGATGCAGACAAAGATGCATAGAGCAAGATGTTCACCACAGCATTATTTATAGTATGGAGAAACTATAAAACACATTAAAGTCCAGCAAGAGGTGGACAGTGAAATCAATTTCAGCATATCCAGATGGTAATACGCTAATATTAATAGAAGCTATTAAAATCATATTTTTGAAGACCATTTAGTATGGTGATCCATCTATCTATCTATCTAAAAGGAAATATTAAAAAAATGTAACTTCAAAGGCAAACTGTGGTAGTGGAGTTAAAGATGATTTTTATTTTCTTTATTAAGCCCTCCATCTTCAAAATTTCCTGCACTTTATTACATTTGCAATGATAAGTACATAGGTATTTCTACTTTTTAATTAAGCAAATGGAAACTCAGCCCTCCATTTTGTTTTCTCAAAACTGCTTTTCACCTTTAATTCCCTCCTGCGGTTGACAAAACACTTGAGAGCCACCTCCAGCCGCTCCCTTCTTGCTTCATCCGTGTCTGTCCTCCCATTTCTCCCATTTTCTTACTTCAGATTCTTGTTGCCATGTGACTAGACCACAGCAGGCCCTGCCTAAACGATGTCCTGGTTTCTAGTTGTCAACCTCAACCCTGGACTCTTCTCCAATTCAGCTCACGTGCTCCTGCCAGATAAACCCCTCTGTAGTAAAGATAATGTCCTGTTAGTGCTTTGCTCTGGAAACTTCAGTGGCCCTCCAGTTCCTAAACATAAAATCCCAGCATCCTTCATCTGGACTATAACATAGGAGCTACCAAAATAGGAAAAGATTTGAATTATAATTATCATGGGCCTCACTTTGTATATAAAATTCTGAGGCTATACCATAAGCAGTTCTCATTTTTAAAAGATTGTATTAACCTACTTCATTCCTCAACTTAGTTTTCCCTTCCATCCACCCAAACTATTTTTTCTGCCAGCTTCTCAATGAACAGGCTCAACACATAGTAGGTGCTGAGTCACGGCTGTGGGTGGTATAGATGCTGTCAGACCTGGACATGGGCCAGCACCCCAGGACCCTGGCCTCACGGAGTCCCTCTTCTACTATAACGTTGTGATTCTCTCTTATTTAAAGAATGGTGAAGGGGCTATGACCTGGGAAAAAAAAAATCAATGACTCTGCACTAATAAAGGTTCTTATGCGGTAAATGTGCTCTTGGGAAGTGAGATCCTGCCCCTCTCCATGGTTTTGGCCTGATGCCTTGGAATGATTTACTCTGCGGTAACATGATGGAGGCTCCACCATGGAAGGGAATTAAATAAAAATGCAATAAAAGAGGACAAAATCAATCTGCTTACAGTTTTGTTTAATAAAAATTCATGAAGGATGGGCAGGCAGGCCCATAAGCAATGTACCCGTTCTGCCAGGGACTGGCTGGGTACGCTCACTCAGGCCTCAGCCTAGGGCCAGGGCTCAGCTAAACGCTGACTGCACAGACCTCCCACCCTGCAGACTAAGTCCTTCTGCCGGGCTGCAGAGCCACATCTACCTCTCTGAAAGAGGGGCAGCCAGGTAAGAGCATGTTGGTGGAAGAATTCTCCAAAGCTAAGGAAGGATACGAGATCTTTTTTATTGGATTCATCTCTCTAAACACCAACAAGTTCTTATGTTCTGGAATGACCTAAACTGACTCTCAAATCTGACCAAATATTTCTCATAGTAGAAAGTACTTTCTGTCCACAAAATTTTTCTGTAACTCAGATGGCTATCTATCACGTTTGGATTGCAGTCCCAGATTAAAGACTCCCAGTGATCTACAACAAAGAGTGAGCACACTATAGTTAGCACACAGACCTGCAGACCATAGTCAGCCTGCAGACCATGTCTGGCACTCTGTTTGTAAATAAAGTTTTATTGGGATACAGCCATGCATCTGTGCTCACAATGCAGCTATGACTACTTTTGTGCTGCAGTGGGAGTTGAATAGTCATGACAGAGGCCTACAAGGCCCAAACAGTATTTGTGCCTTTATTCTCATCCCCTCAAAAGGTTTACAGACCTCTAACTAGCTAGACGACTGTCACTCCCCAGCCACACTTATTCATTTGCCCCTCCAACAAAAACATCATAAGCTCCCACATGCCAGGCAGTAGTATCCTGAGACTTCAGAGAGAGCAGAAATGAAAAAAAGTTGAGCCCTTGCCTCCTACAGGTCTGTCTTGGTTTTCTGCTGTCGTGTAGCAAATTATCACAAGCTTAGAGGTTTAAACTAACACTCATTCATTGTCTCACCATTGTGCAGGTCAAAACTCCAAATGGGATCAACTGGAGTCTCTGCTCAGTGTTTCATAAGGCAGAAGTTAAGGTGTTGGCCAGGCTGAGCTCTTATCTGGTAAATCAGAAGGATTTTATTCCAAGCTCTTTGAGGTTTCCTATAGAATCGATTTCCTTGTAGCCCTAGATCTGAGGCCCTGATGATCTTGGGGATCGTCAGCCAGGGGCCACGCTCTGCTGCTAGAGGACTCTGTGTCCTGGCTCATATGACCAGGATCTTCAAACAATGGCATGTTGATTCTTTCTGCTCTCAGTCTTTCTGGCTTCCCCTCCTCAGGTTTTAAGAGCTTGTCTGGCTGTCCTGAACCTACCTAGATAACTCAGATAGTCTCTCTATTATAAGATCAACTGGCCCCATATCATAAAACATAACCATGGCTGGCTGTCCTGAACCTACCTAGATAACTCAGATAGTCTCTCTATTGTAAGATCAACTGGCCCCATATCATAAAACATAACCATGGCGGTGGAATCTCTTTATGACCACTCAAAGGATCTGGATATGAGGGCAGGACATCTTTGATGGACATTTCAGAATTTCCCCCCACCCTGGGGAGGACGTAATATTTGGTAGTGTGGGCTAACCAGTCATAACAAACAGACCTCCACATTTCAGTAACTTGAAAGCAAGATTTCCATTTTCTCTCACACAACAGTCCAGGGCAGAAGTTACCAGGCAGTGGAATTCTGTTCTGCAAAATCATTCATGGCCTCAGGCTCAAAGTGATCTTGTCATCTTCAACACCTGGCTTCCAAGAGCACCCTACTAGTTACTATAATCAGCCAAAATGGAAAGAACACAGAGGCGTCTAGGTGGAGAGGAAGGTTAGGGGAAATGGCACAATTTCAGAAATAAATGAGTCATATAATCTCATCAAAGTTCAAGGGAAAGTGGAAAATTAAGTATAGCTGAGTAACCATGCACTCAGCACTCCTATTGCAATGGTGGAAAGGGAAGGCAGACTTTGATGATTAGTATCTGTCTCTTGGGCAGGTAAGAAGGAAGGCACTGAGAGCTATGCATGGACATCTGATTACATATTTGTCCACTGAGACCATGCGTGTTGACATGTTCTAATTTTCTAAACAGTTTTTAAGGTGTTTTACAATATCCAAGTTGGTTTTCCTTAATAAATTAATTTTAAAGAGAAAAGACATGTACTAATGAAGCCAGATGCAAAAAACATTAAGTGATACCAAAAGAGTAGTAAGAGATATTATGAGATTATGAAAAGAACAAGTACAATTACCTGTACTTAAGCAGGAAACTCATTGTACAGCGGGCTGTTCCCTCCCCCAAGGGCCCACTTTATGCATCAGACTTTGATCCAAGTCTAACTGGCTCCGTAGTTCCTGCCCTACATTCACGGCAACCTCCCAAATTAAAAGATTTGGGGAGAAGTTGGCATTTGTGCTGCAGTGCTGTTAAGCATCAGAGTGACATGATCCTGGATGGCCAATAGAAAGAAGAACTGGGCAAGCAGCATCTACTGAATAAATGGAAGAGAGAGCTGTCAGTGGAGCCACACTTGAGCGGGGCAGGTACTCATGATAGAAAGGGCCCAGGACACAGGAAGGGCAAACAGGAGAGGAAATGCATAGTGGGGGAATTCTGAAGCATGCTGATCAAAGTTCTGAAAAAAAGAAAAGAGAAATTTTAAAACTTAAACATCTTCATGCTCAAGTCTAGAAGAAACTAGTTTTAGCAGAAAGAATGAGACAGGAAGATAGAACTCGTATAAAAGGGAGACAGTGGGTTTAGTTTGCAGCGTACTGGGTTTGAGGTACTGGCAGGGATTGTATTTGAAACTGTCCTCAGAAGCTGATTGTGCCAAAAGGTGATGCCATCGGGTTCTCAATTGCAAAAGGTCCTCCACAGAAGCAAGAACTGCAATCTGGGAGCCATGTGTAGAAGCAAAGGGGTAACCAAAGTGAATGAAGAGAAATGGGAGAGAGGTCAAGGGCTATAGCAAAAGCATCCCTGGAGCAGATCGATGTGAAAGAAGAACCAAAGGTAGAGAAGAGAGAGGAAGAAGCCAAGGAATATTATCTCAGAGGATCAGGGATCAGAGGGCCCAGGGGAGAGGGCCCTGCGCTTACCTGGTGTGCGAAAGCAGAAAGTAGTTATAGCTTCAGAAAAAGAAAAGAGTAAGGGTGGAAGACATGGTCCAAATGTTCATGATCACTGAAAAATGTGAAAGTCATACAAAGCTCTCGGAATTGTCTAGCTTAGAAAGTGGGTAGGTAGGCGGGTGCGCTCACTGGTATGTGCTAGGAAGTGAGGAGTGCAGGTCCTGGGGGCTGCAGGACAGGCAGGAGCTCTAGGGTAACCCACCAGACCTGTGAGGACTGTGCACCACAGACAGTGCCAGTGATGGAGCCCCTGAGCTGGGCTGGGGCCACTCTCCTCCTTCACCCCAATTCGTGGTGTCGTAAGTCACAGTGGAGAAACTAGCAGACTCAGCCTTAGTATATAAATTGCTCAGCCTGGGGCCAGAAGAGGAGCAGAGGAGGAGACCCCCACCCCCCTATGCTCAAGAATCACCCCCTGAGAGGGGAATATAGCAGAAGACATGGCACCATTAACGTCCCAAGAACAATGAACACAGGGGTTCCAGGTGACCGGCAGAAGATAGAACCTAGGATGGCACCACAGGTGAGGAAAGAGGACTCCGGCGCCAGAAGCACAAGGGAGAGACGTGTGGGGCAAGAGTGCTCAGGGCAGGCAGAGTGCAGAGACTGCGAACAGAGCCTGGCTGCGTCAGGGCAATGGGCGGGGGGCCAGCTGGCCTTGGGTGAGGCCTGAGAGGGTCCTGGGGAGAAGAGGGAGGGCAGGGAAGGAGGAAGGAGGTCAGCTGTGCGGTACTGACTGGGGAAGGCTAGAGCCGAGAGCCTTTTCTCCCTGCTCAGCCATGCTCCATGCTGTGCTAGACTTTTTGCATCAGTGTCCAGCTGATTTGTCTTTGGTGGCAGCTCTGCACTCTAAAGGTACCTGCGTGGTGAGAGTCATCAAATATTTGTCTGATTTTCACCAGTGCTGGCTCGGGGCAGGATGTCTTCTTAGTCCACAGCACACACACTGTCTTCAAAGTTCCGTTCCAACTGCCCTGCTTCTCTTAGGGGCTTTGGCCTTTACCACCCATTTCACTTACAGGGTGCAGTGAGGGCAGTGTCCCAGCACCCTGGGGCTGGGGGCAAGGACAGGCACATTGGTCCTGCCTCTCTCAAGTCCCAGCCTCACGAGATAGCTGGCCTGAGCTTTCCACATGCAGGAGGTGGGTGACAGTGGAAACACAGTCCCTGCACCCCTCACCAACACAGGGAGGGAGCGCATCTTTGCCTAACTGGTCATGTGTAGGAGCTCAGAGGCCTTGCGCATCCCTGGTTCCTCCGCTTCCAAGTCTGGACGGGGCCAGAAAGAGATGATCAGCCCAGGTACCTGGCTCCTGAGGCCCCAAATTCCCTCCTCTGTTTCTGCACACTCAGCTGCTCCTTCTAGGGGATATTTGAGTCCTGGTCTCAGAGGAATGCTTTTCAAACCTTAGCTCCCCTGGTGTGACCAGGGAGGCAGTTAAAATAGATATTTGGATCCTGTCTGCAGAATATCCTGTTCAGGAGGGTTCGGGATGGAGCGGGAGAATGTGCATTTCCAGTGCATTTCCAGTTGATGCTTATGGGGCTGGCTTGGAGTCTGCACACAGAGAGACAGTTTTAGCTACCCACCTTCCTCCACAGGAGGTGTGAAACCTCTTCAAGGGCAGTCTCAGGGCCCTTGGGGCCCTTCAATCAATACATATCAATTTCACTGAATGGAAGCAGTGAAGGGTAGATTGTTGATTGACTCTAAGATCCCATGGACACCTGGCTCCTTTATGTCCAGACCCATTAAGTTAATGGGAAACTCAAGGGCACAGGAACTGTAAGAGGTGGAACCCAGGTAAGGCTTGACAGTCTGCAGTGCTGAACTTGGGAAAATCGCCTTTTAAACTGTCAGAAGTGACAAAAGTAATCAAGGTGGTGACCACTGGTAAAGGCCCAGCTCTGTGTCAGATCTGGCCCTGAGGTCCTTGTGCAGCCATCCTAGCAAGGCTTGGATGTAGTGACTGTGGGAACCCTTATTTACCACAGGAAGGTTCAGACAGACACACAGATGATCTCGGCCCAAAAGTCCCAGGCTCCAGGCCCACGTTCATTTGCCTTGAGACCCTGCAAGCTTCACAGCCCTATCAAGCCCCTCCTCTAAGAGACAGAGAAAGCTGGAGGTCAGAAGCAGTCATGCTCTGGAGCGTACAAATCCCCACCTCAGAAGAAAATTGGGTCTGTGAGATCAAAGAGTCTGATTCCCAAATCTCTGCCGGCTGTTAACCAGGTGCGTGAACTTGGGTGATCCTTTGGTATCTCTTAGTTCCATGTGCTGTAAAATAGGAATAATTATTTCATCCCATTGGGATAGTTTTGAATTAAATAATAATTTATGCAAAGTGCCTGGTGTAGCCCCTGCCCCTTAGCAAGGGCCCAATAAATGTTACCTGCCCCCCACAAAGAGTCACTTTCCCCAAGTGCAGTGACAGCGCGGAGCAGAGTTTTGCCCAACACTGGAGCAGGGAGGAAGGGGAGGATGAAGAGGCAGGTGCAGAAATACAGAAAGAGGTTGTTGCTGCAGGTGCAGTGAGCCCTAGAGCAGTAGGTAGGAGAAGAAAACAGAGCTTGCAGACTCCACAGCCTCTAACAGAATCTACTTAAAAGGACCCAAGGCAAATACCCATGTCACTGGCACTGGCTATGTGGCTGGCCAGGAATCCTCTATTCAGAAAGTGCCCATGCCTCATTTAGACACCCAGGAGTGACAGTCATGCCTAAAGGATGCCACATTCAGCCCAGCAGCTCCACTTGACTGAGGGAGGGCCTCACCCTGCAGAGACTCCCTCTGCCTAGAACTTGGGAGGGTCTCCTTGAGGCCCAACAGGGAAATCCACACAGTGGCTACTGGAAGGACACCTCCTGAGTCCAGAATCCCAGTTCCAGCGGTGCCTAGCAGTACCCTCCCCTTCACTGAGGCTCAGTTTTCTCATCTATCAAGTAGGGATGACAAAAGTGTCACCTATGTCTGAGGGTGTTCTGTGGGTGCACACTGAGCCTTTAGCAGAATTGCTAATTACAGAACAAGTTCTTATACATATTAGCTGCTACTATTTTTGTTGTTTTTCTTCTTAGGCCTATACCTGTGGAGTCATAGGTTAAGTTTGTTTTAAAGGAGACTTAATTTTTCTCATCTGTAAAATGAGTAGGCTATATATCTTCTGTATAAAATTAACAGACGATAGCCCCCTAAGATTCTTCCAATATTTAAATGAAATATAATATAGCGAACACCTAGCATAGAGGAAGTACTCCATAAATGTTAGCGATGATTTCTAGCTGGAACCACAGGTGGCCTCACAGCTAGAATCATCAGCTGGCTTCATTTTCTAGGGACTTTCCCGTCTTAGCATGTCCTCGAAACCTCTTTGTTTCAGGCAAACTAGGACAACTGGTCAGCCTACCAGGACGGGGCCTTCCTTACTCCCCAAGGCAGCACAGGGACTGACCCATGTCAACCTGCCTCTGAAGGTAAGGCCAGGCTCTCAGCTGCCTTCAGAATCTAAATGGTCCCAGAATTCCAGGGCCAGTGTTTCCAGGACAAAGGGCTTCAGCAAAGCTTGAAGACGTTCAGTCTAAGCCCAGATTCAGGCTCCCAGGGCAGCAAACCCTAGACCAGTCTGCAAACAGAGAAGCAGAGCCAAAGGGAAATGGAGGTTGTCTGCAGGGTCTGGCTGGACTCGGGGAAGGGAGACAATGGTCCTCTCCTGCGATGAATAATGCAGGGAGAGGAAGCCAGGGGCGGGAGGAGCTGCCACCGGCCTGGCCTGTTCCCAGACTGGCTGCTGCTGAGCAGGAAGCCTCCCAGCTGAGCCTGGGAAGCAGTTATCACTGGTGGGTGATTAAGTTACTAATCCTTCAGGGAGAAGACATTTAGAGGCCCATATTAAAGCAGTGCGAGGCAAAATTACATTCCATTTCAATTTAGTTTAGCAATTCCCGTGATTTAGTTAAATGAAAAGCAATTGTTCCAATTAATAGTATTGAATGTTATTCATCAAAAGTGTCAAAACAGCTCTGTGGCTGCATTTGTAACCCATTCTCTTGTCAGAGATATGGATAATTCCCCAGAACAGAATGGGGAAATGGTGGGATTTGGGGGTTTGGGGAAAATGTCAGAGGGGTATTCACAAGCACTTGTGTACACACATATAGGATCATGTTTGTGTGATCCATGTGCATGGACAGATGTATATGGACACACATTCCTTGTAGGCTGTCAGGTCTCAATGCAGCCAAGTGTACATATTTGTATGTAGTTAATATGCATGTGGCAGTATGCCTGAGTGACTGCATATGTGTGTGCCTGCATTTCCCTAGGTATGTATGCATTTATGCGCAAATATGTGCAAGTGCCTTGTGCACCTATGTATGTGTGCATGTGCACATGTGTCATTTTATGCACATAGGTACACAAGTATTTAGATGTTCGTGCCTTCACATGTATAGATGTGTGTACAAAATGTTTTGAAGGTAAGTTGTTATTCAAGGGGATACACTGTGAGCATACATGGGTATGCATTCTCTGGGTACATCCATACATGACTGTATGTGTCAGGGCAAAAGATGAAGGGAGTTTGCTGCCTTGTTGGCTCAGAGTAGGCCTATCTATTTCCATCCTTATGTCACAGTGAGTGATTTGGCTTGTCACTGGAGTTCCACCATTCAGATGTAGTTCTTGTGAGGCCTGATACTTTTTCTACCATGTTCACTGCTATGCTCTCAGGACCCAAAAAAGACTCTGGTACAGAGTAAGCTTCCATGATATATCTTGCTAAAATAGGTTAATAGATAGGTAGAAGATGGATGGATGGGTGGATAGATGGATAGATGGATGGATGGGTGGATGGATGGATGGGTGGGTGGGTGGATGGATGGGTGG
>PVLD010015709.1:0-47605 GCA_004027595.1 Dinomys branickii
GCATCTCAGAGAAATACGCCCAGTTTAAACTTCCCAGCCGAGGTTCCGGCATTCACGCTCACCAAGTCTGTCTCGAGCTGGTGGTGTTTATTAAGGAGGTTCGCTCCCTTGCTGCTCACCCGGTCGCCATCTTCCCCGGATGTCTATTAAGTCTTAATGGCTTAGAAATGAAAAGATTATTCCTCAGTCACACACTACAGTCCAATGAAGGCACATATATATTGGAGTGTTTAAAACACTTTTAACAATAGAAATCTGCAAAAAGTTCAATAAGTAGAAAAGGAGAGAGAGTGGGAGGAGGGGACAAAGAAGAGGGAGGCAGTTTACATTTCCTCAAACTACTGATTAATTAAATCAGCTTAAGTAAATGTACAGCAATGCCTAAAATTTTTTAACAAATGCACACTTTGAAATTCATATTTTGATAAGCTCTCTAATGTAGTGCATTAAGTTGAAAATCAGTTAGGCATGTTTAATTTTATACACTCAGCATAGCCCTCAAATTTATTTTAAAATAATAAAGAGTATGTGGTAAGAAATACATTCATTTTTAAAAACCTGATCCTGTCAACATTTACCATTTTTCAGGAGCATTTTTCAAATTATCACTGAACGCTTTCCTTTTCATTGCTAGGTATAATTATTTAAAAACTCACTGAGCTGAACCTTGGGAAAAGATGGTGTTTGGATTTTACTTGGTTGTTCAATAGCTCTGTGAGATTATTACACAAGGAAGAAACAACAATCAGCAAGAAAGTGAATAATGTTAGAAACTGGAGAGTGAAAAGACTGACAGATTTGCTGAGAAAAATTATTGTCAGAGGAGTTCCCAAAGTGAACTTCTCAGGCCGAGTCCATTTAATCTGGTCGCTGAATAACCTTGCATCATCAGCAGTGGCTCTGTGCTGGGCACTGGTAGTACAAGATCAACAGTGTGAGTCAGGGCCTTGAGACATTCAAGAATGGAGTCAGTAGAAGGTAGACATGCAAAACGGCATGTTATTTAAGGCAGAGACTCATAGGATCAGAGGTACATTGCAGGAAGATCATCTGTACAAAACAGAAAAAGCTGAAGAGAGCTGAGAAATCTACTTCTGTGAAAGTCCCTGAAAGAACGGAGAGTACAAAAAGGAAGATCCATGTTATGGTTTGTGTCTGGGTGTCCGCCCAAAGCCTCGTGCAGTCATAGGGTGGGCTTTTGGAGTTTATGACTGATCCATGGTCCAGTGTTGGAATTGTGGATGTGAGTGCCACACCTGCCCTGAGGTGGGTACTTTGCATACCGTGTAAGGGAGGGAAAGAGACTGCTTGCCACCGCTCCTCCATTTGTGCTCTTTTTGCTTTGGCTATTTTCTATGGCCATGAACAGTCGCCCTCTGCCATGTGCCGCTCTGCCTTAGAGAGCCAGCGTAGTAGGGACAGAACCTCCACAAACTGTGAGCTAAATAAACCCTCCCTTCCTTAATTCTGGGTGTCAGGTATTTTGTCTCAGCAATGAGAGAAAAGTAACTAAGACAGAATTTGATACCAAGAGTGGGGTCATTGCTCTGACTATACCTAATCATGTGGTTCAAGAGCCTTTGGAAATGGCTTGTGGGAAGAGTTTGGAAAAATTCAGATATGTCACCTGAAAGAGTAGAGTTCAAATGCCTTTGACTCTTCTATATAAGAGAGTCTGGTCAGAGCTCAGAAGACCAGAAGGCGGGTAGAAATCCTGCTGGTAAAGACTGGGCTCAGGAGCTTTCAGCTGGGCAGAAGGACTACACTGGTTGTTGGACGTCAGAGGATATATGTTATGGCTTGGCAGAAAGTTTGTCTGCATTTTACTTGTGTTCAGAGACTTTGCCTGAGACTGAGATTAAGGGCAGTGGACTAATTAATCTAGCGGAAGAAATTTCAAGGCAGTCAAATATTGAGCTGGTGGCATGGCTGTTGTTGGGGACTTTTAGCCAGATTTATGTTGACGATAGAGAGCAAAGAGCCCAGCAGGATGATTCGAAATGTGAGTTTGGCCAGAAAGGAAGCTCCAGTAAAGCTGTGGACTGCAAAGATAAGGCTAAAGAGATCTCCATTGCTGAGAATAAACAAGAGAATGAAAAAGATGGCCTGAGGGCATCACAAGAAGCAGCATGTTTCCATCCTTTGCAGCCTCAAAACTGCAAAGGTGAAAGACTTTGCATTGAGAAGAAAGCCATAGAGCACCATGTTCCAGAATGGTGGTGGCATAGAGAATTTGTTCCCCAGAATCAGGTTCAGAATGCCCAGCGATCCAGGCACTAGACCCCTATGGCCAAGAGGGCTACTGCTTGGCTGCCGCTCCAGGTGGCAACAGACCTTGGCATCATCCACGTGGCACTGGTTTTAGGTACATATAGAATGTAAGAGTTCTGAGGTTAAAAAGGCTTCCACCTCAATTTTAGAAGGCCTGGGAGGCCAGGCAGTGTGCCCCTGAGAGGGCAATACGTGAGGCTGTGAGTGTGAAACAAAGGGTGCAGTGGACCTCAGAAGTTTGGAAAAGACAGGAATGTGGATTGTCTGAGGAGAGGTGCAAGGAGGGAGCAAAGTGGGCCCAAGAGAGAACCCGTGGGAGCTGTAACCACTGGCAGCACCATAGGGGTGGAATCATACAAACCCTTTGGAGCTCACCATGTGCCACAAGCTGCTTTAGGTGCTGGACGTGGAACTATAGGACTTAATGTTTGCCCTGTTGCATGTTGGACTTGCTTTGGTCTCAATGCTTTGTATCCCTGGTTGTATCTTTCGGAATGGTACTGTTTATCTTGTGCCATTGAATATTGGAAGTGTTTAACTTTGTTTTCATTTGTACAGGGGCTCACAGCTAAGAGTTTGCCTTACATCTCAGAGATTTGGGACTTGGACTTTTCAGCAATACTGAGCTGTTAGGCCTTTGGCAACTCCTAGAGATGAACTAAATTGTCTTTTGCATAAAGGGAAGGACATGAGTCTTTGGGGGACCAGAGATGGAATGTTATCGTTTGTGTCTGGGTGTCCCCCCAAAGCCTCATGCAGTCATGCGGCCGACTTCTGGAGTTCCTGACTGACCCCTGGTCCTGTTGGAATGATGGATGTGAGTGCCACGCCCGCCCTGGGGTGGGTACTTTGCACGCAGTGTAAGGGAGGGAAAGACATGATGGCCGCCGCCCCTCCCTTTTTGCTGTCTGCTTTGGCTGTCTTCCACCGCCGTGAACTGCCGCCCTCTGCCCTGCGCCGCTCTGCCTAGGAGCCAGACGAGTAAGGACTGAAACCTCCACAGACTGTGAGCTGAATAAACCTTTCCTTCCTTAATTCTGGGTGTCAGGTGTTTTGTCTCAGCAACGAGAGAAAAAGAACCAAGACAATCCGTAAGGGAAAAGGAGGAAAAGATGAAAAGAGGAAGCGTGTAAGGGACAGAATCGGCTGGTTTGGGTGCTTATTAGACATAAGACAAAAAGCGATCGGGACAAATGTCAGTCTGTGACGGTGTCAGTGAGCATCCTAAGCCTTTCACTCCCGACAACGTGAAGGTGGTGTGGACTTACTTAGGTTTTTCCTCTTTCAAACTCATGCATCTATCTAAACTCCCTAAGGCCCAGCATGACTGAATTGGAGATGAGCCTGATAGGATTTAATTAAGGTTAAATAAAGTCATAAGGGTCGGTGTCTAACTCCATAGGACTGGAGTGCTCATAAGAGGAGACACCAGAGATTTCTTTGCTTTGTGTGTGCATAAATAAGTCTGAAATTCTTTTGTCATGACTAAGAGACAAAATCCAGAAAGCAGCTAAATGAGCAGTCTTCTGGGCTGGAGATAATGTGTTGAAGCCTTGAACACAGGTAAGGTGTCTCCCAAGTTAAAATACTGATTCATTCATTCATTCAACATTAATGAATATTTAACATAGTCTAGGAATTTTATGTACTCAGGGTGAAGACAACCACGGTCCACGAGCTTCTAGACCCTCACGAGATACAGCAGACAGTAACTATGGTATAAAAGTAAATCACACAGAGTTAGAAGAGAAGCAGTGATATGGAATCACATGGAGTGGATCTGGATCATGGGGATGGGAATTCTGTGTTGAACTGAAGAATAGATTTCGGTGTTTTTCAAAATGTTCTAAAGTAATTTAAATCAGCTATTGTTGAGGAGAAAGTAGGAAATATTACTTAGAATAATAGTAGGATGAAAACCTGACTTCAGTGGCTTTAGAAAGGCAGAGAGAAGCGATTTGGGAGAAATGGGTACTGAGAAAAACTGGAAGCTGAGAACGCAGCCTACTAGGTATGAAGCTGGCAAAGGAAGGAAGAATAAAATCAAAGGAAGGGAGGAACAAGAAGACAGCTGTAAAGAAGCCACGTTCAGCTGGGTGTGGTGGTGCACATCTGTAATAGCACCGTCTGGCAAGCTCAGGAAAAGTTCGAGCCCAGCCCGGGCAGCTGAGTGACTCAGCCAGACTTGATTTCAAAATAAAAGCAAACTGACAAAAGGGCTCAGGTCAATCTCCGTGCAAAGGCTTTGGGTTCAAGCCTCAGTTCGAAAACTAAGTGCAAGTTTAATACTGTCAAATGCAAAGGTAAGTAGGCTAAACTACTGAACTGTGTATAAGCAAAACAAAACAGGAACAGTTTTTGTGAACGATAGTGTTAAGCTGGCATCCGGTGGATGGAGGCATGGAAAAAGTGGGAAGAAGCCATGAGACAGATGTCTCTTTCTAGATGAGTGCCTGGTAGGCTGCGTGGAAGGGGGAGATGTTGGCGCGCATCTTGGTGGAGAATCGCTGAACACTTTTACTCCTAAACATGTGATGTGACCTCTCATCTTTGTAGCTGCTTTGTGACTCTCCCAAGCATGTATGCTCTTGGAATTTATTTCTACAGGAAGGAAAAAATCCTTCAGATATGAGGACCTTTTAAACTCTCATCTCTTCCTCGGTGCAGCTTTTTTAGCTCACTTGTTTTGAGAAGTGATCATTTTATCGTGCGTTTAGACTTTGGTTGATCTCTTATTGCTGGAGTGTACCTACAGCCTTTCCAGTGTGAAACATGGGTGCCTGTTGATGTTTGCTATGGTTTAAGTATAACCCACCAGCTCCTGCTAGAGTTTAACCCTACTTAATACCTGCTGTGAGGTGGTGAGAGGGTCAACACTTTGTCTTTGGGGTTTGGAAGTGGGGCCCCTGGGAGGTGATTAGGGTCACTAAGGTCATGAGTGGAGTCCCTGGGACTGAGCATTGGTGGCTTGAGAAGAATAGGAAATGCAGAAAAGACACAGGCACACACAGAACTCTGCCTGTCTGTCCTCGAGATGTCCTCACCACCAGTCACTCTGCCAGGTTCATTTCCTGACCTTAGACTGGAACCATGAGCCAAAAATGAAACTATATTCTTGATAACTGACCAAGTCTATAGCACTGGGTCATAGCAACAGAACACTGACTAATACAATATTAATGTATGGCCTTCTGCAAAACATACTGCCTATGTAGGCAAGCATCTCAGAGTAGGAGTGGCAATGTAATTTGTATGTTGTTCAATTCTGAAAGTCTCCCATGCAGAATTTGCTCCATACTACTTACTGGGTAAATAAACTTATTTTTTGATGCCTTGGGTAAATTTTGTCTGTGACCTCAATAAGTCCTTTTTTAATTTGAAAGAATTGACTTGTATTGAATCAAAATCTTGAGAGTTTTATAAATTCCCAAAGCCATGACAATTGCTTCTTTTATCATCTAGTACCAAAGCACACTTTTCTGTCTGAATTGGCCAGTCAAAGGCTTTTCTTCTTCTTTTTTAAGGCTTGAATGAAATACTTTTTGAAATTACATTCACTGCTTTTGTGTTTCACATTTTTATGTAGAGTTTCTTTAATTGCCTTTACCTTTTTTGTCTCCTTATACATGTAATACAGCTTTCTAATTCACTATTTTGTTTGATCATATGGACTTAGAAAATAGAAAACAAACTTTTCTTCTCGCCAAAGAAAGAACACTTTCCTCTATACTACAAGGGATATACACGAAGAACTCAAATGTGAATTCAAAGCTATGACTAAGAACAGTGGGTACTTTTCTTTTTCTAGAGAAAAAAAGAAAGTTGGAAATGTAAAGCTCAAAACCATTGTTTGCTGAAGCTGAATTAAGTAAAATTACATGAAAAATAAAGTCTGTCAGCAGTCTTACTGAGAAAATGAATCTTGTTCTTTCATATAGGAAATAGTTCACTCAAACTTTATTTTTAACATATTTTGAATTGTGGTAAAGAGGATCTATTTTTCCATCAAAAATTTCTATTTCTATTTTTCCCAGTCAATAGAAATCAGCAGGACGCTCCTACAGAAATTAGCACTAACACGCAGAAGCCGTAATGTGTCCTCTGTGATAGATTTGGATTTTATGAGTTGAATTTAGTCTGATTTGCTGTCTCCCTTTCTCAGCTTCTCTCCAGTTTTTATTTGGAGCTTATTAACACATTGAATATCTTCTTGTGGTTTTGGTGTGTATACACACACACAAACATGTGCTATGATCAAAAATATGCTGAATGCTCAAATTTTTAAAAATTTATTATAACAAAAACCACATTGCCATTAACTCCCTTCAAAATATGCCCACTCACTTCAAACATATCCTATCATTCTTGGCAATGTATCTCTTACTCTAGTATTTAAAAAGAGTAAACATTCATCCTATTTTTCAATCACCCCTTGTATCTACATATACGTCCTACTTTAGTTATCTTAAAAGTCAAACAACTGTGTGTGCTCGCTGCCTGCAGCTTTGCTTCTAGGCCCCAGTGAGCACACCCCTTTCATGCTGCTGCTCAGTCAGCAGGTTGTGCTGGCTGTGTGCTCAACGTATCACGTAGGGGTTTTGGAGTGTGTAGTTTAGACTATTGCATTTTTTGCTTTAAATCAGTAGAACTAGTTTAAGAGCTGTTTTAGGTTCACAGAACATTTAAGCAGCCACTGCTGCAGAGGACCCCATCCTGCAAGACCGTTCCCCTCACCTCAGCCCAGCACAGGCAGCCTGCACTCCACCACCATAACCCACCGGGGTAGTGCATTTGCTGTTATTTATTTATATCAAATTTTAATTTTTATTGGTCCCCATTTAGGACACGGTGATCCTTTTCCTCATGGGGAGTTGGCCCATGCACATAACACATCTCAACGCTTTTGCTATTCGCTTTCCTTCCTTTCCCTCCTGCTCCTTCCATTTCTTGGCCATCTTCCCATTTATACATAGTCTACATCGCTATTTCTTCTTATTTATCCTTTATTTACTCTGTTTGTACTTTGTGTTTCTCATATCAGAGACACTGTGTGATAGTTAAGCTCGTGTGTCTGACTTATTTCACTCAATATTACGGTCTCAAGGTGCATCCATGTTCCCACATATGGCCTTGTTTATCTTTCTCTATAAACCATCAAGGATGCATCATTAGCAACCAAGTCCAAGCTTTATAAGGGGCTCATACTTGAGGAACAGTACATGGGTTTTGACACATGTATAACAACCTGTCCTTGTCATCATCATATCATAGAGAATAGTTTCCCTGCTGTAGAAACTCCCTGTTCCTCTTACTAATTTATCCCCTGCCCTAGACCTTTCTTGGGAAGCCAGTGACGGTTTCACTGTGTCCATAGCTTTACCTTTCCCAGGGTGCCATGTCTTGGAGGCCCCTAATTATGACACGGGGTGAAAATAATGTGAAAGCAGTATGGGTTCAGTGGAAATTGTAATTTGAATCTTGATCCTTTCTTGGGCCAGCAGCATGGAATAAAGACACTCTCTTGGGAAGTGGGCAGCAGTGACAAGCTGCAGTCATCAGGGCAAACAACCAAAGCACCACACTGTTCTGTGAAGAAGCCAAGCTAGAGTGACAGTATAGAAAATATTGTTTTTCTAATCCTGTGTGAGAATTTCCAGAACAGTCAGGAATCAAAAGGTAGCGATAATTTGTTTTTCTTTTTTAAGAGAAGAGAGAGATAAAAAGGGACAGACAGAGACAGAGAGAGGAAAGGAGGGATTGAGTGGGTGGAAGTTGAGAAATAGAAGGGCAAACAAGAAAGAATGAGAGGTTTTTTTCTTTTTCCTTCATGGAATTTTTGAGTTCTGTGGTTTCTCTGCCCTCCCATAGATCATTGTGCGAAGAGGATATGTGCCCAAAAGATTAATAACTCTGAAGAATAGTGTGAAGAGAAAAGGCAATGCACAAGTGATTTTTAGTTTTGTTACCAAGGTTTAATAGTTTGTATTATGCAATATTCAATTAGAACTATAAAGTTAACTGTACAAACTTAGCTCTGCTGGCAACTAATTTTCTGTCTACTTAGTACACCTAAAATTAGATGATAAACCCTCACTGTAGTGAATCCCTAACACCAGCATTCAAGATTGATCAGATAGAATATTTATTGAGTTCAATATCTCTTTGTTCATCTTCCAACTTTTAAAAAGTTACTATTGTTTCAATAATCAGCAATAACACATCATTCACAATGTCATAAGTCAATTAATAGAAATCTTCCATTTTTGCTCTCTTGCAGTGTGCATGTATTACTTTTGTAGTACTCAACTGCAAAATTTAGCCAAATAGGGGAAATCAGTGAAGTGAATGGGAAGTATTGCATTTGGAAAATACTAAATTTTTCACACAGTCACAACATCTATTACTACCTAAGCCCAGGTGGAGGTGCTGTTGTTAGCAGGCTCAGGCTCTCTAGCAGGCAAGTGTGTGTAAATTTTAACAAACCTGATGTTGTTACTTGGTGATGTATAAATCCATCAGGTTATAAAAAGTTTCTCGGTTGTTCATGAGTTAAACATGCCAGTACATCTATTTCAATGTGTAATAATAAAAACAGTCAAATTGAGACATTACTGGCATTTACTCTGAGATAATGTGCAAGCCTCGACACTGAGTGAATATTACTTGCTCAGCTGAATATTAAGGCCAAAGGCGATGAGAGGGAACACTCAGGTCTTTAAGGCACCATCATTACCACTCAGGTAACAAGTGGTGAGAATTACACATTCTTTTGCTTTTATATCTTATGTACTATTTAATTTACATTCATAAATGGTTATTCAATTAAGAAGCAAAAAGAATACAAATGGTATTAAGCAACTAACTGATAAGGAGTAAAAAAAATGACCATCCTTCAAATTTACCAGTAGATTCTGTTGCTTATGTCTCTGCTTTGCATCCATCAGCTCAAATTCTCATTCATCCTTTGAATGTCAAAAATAGTGTTAAGAGGAGGCCTACAGTTAACAGATGATTTTCTTGTTGTTATATGAGAATAAGTTTTTTCTGTGACAGCAATGCATTACTTGAAGATTAATGTTATTTTTTAAAAGACTATAGTCCTTCCTTCTGAAAACATTTTAAAGAATATGTTTCAAATGCAAGTCAAAATATTTAATTTTTTTTATTTTAAAGAGGAAAAAATAAAACAAAATTTCAAAACAAGATAATAGTAGGTAATAGTGGTTAGTACATTGCATATTGCTATCTTTAAATTAGTTACTCAGAGCACAAGATGTCGGCATTTAGTTGTCGAAACAATATAAGCACTAACTGATCCCTCAAAGAAATTAGTAGCATAACTATCTTAGCTACCGTGTGTGTGTGTCTCTGTGTGTGTATTGCTTTTCCCTTCCTTTTCTTCATTCTTCCATCCCAGTTTCTTTATCCTTTTCTCATTTTACAATATCTATCATATATTTTTCATCTTATTTATTCTTTCAATTTCTCACACTAAGGAGATAATACGATGCTTACACACATGAGTCTGATTTATTTAACTTATGAGTATGCTCTTGAGTTGCACTCATTTACCTGTAAAAGTCTCCAGGTTATCTTTTATGGTTGACTCCATTGTGTAAAAGTACTTCATATTTTTCTTTTCACCCTTTCCTTGGTTGATGAGCATTTGGATTGTTTTCAAGTTCTTGCTATTACAAACTGTGCTGCTATAAACATAGGTGCACATATGTTGTTGTGGTATGATGTTTTTAATTCTTCTAGGAAGATACTCAGCAAAGGAATAGCTGGGTCAAATAGGACCTCCAATCCTAGTTTTTTGAGGAATTTTCAGGATGCTTACACCACTTATCTTTTGTCAAATATAAGGTGACTATGTCTGGAGTTGTTTCTGTATCTTCTAATCTGTTCCATTGATCTTTAGGTCTGTTTTTTTTTGCCAGTACCATGCTGTGTTTATAATAGTGGCTTGATAGTATAATTTTAAGTCAGGGATTATGATACTCCCTGCCTTGCCTTTATTGCCCAGAATTTCTGTTGCTATTCTAGGTTTCTTCTGGGTCAAAGTGAATTTTAGGATTGTTTTATAAAATTTAATATTAAAATATGATAGAAATGAAATCATAATTACACAGGCACTAACAATGAAAACTATGCAAGTATCTTAGATGGAAAAGTTTAAAACTGATCTAAAGCTGTGTATGTGGTGTTTGCCTCTTATCCCAGCACTTGGGAGACTGAGGTAGGAGGATTGCAAAGAATTTGAAGCCAGCCTGGGCTACATAGTGAGTTCAAGACCAGACTGCACTACATAGTGAGACCCTGTCTCGAACAACAAAAATCAAAACAAAACCCTGATCTAAGACATAGAAAATAGTCTTGATCAATAGAATGGTATTTCCTGCATGGTGGAGTGACTTCATATAAGAATGTCACTTTTTCAAATTAACCTGTAAATTAAGCACAGTCTCTATAAAATTACCAGTTGGATTTTTCAAGAACTTTATAGTGACATTCAAAAGTTGAGATGGAAGAATAAAGACCTTGAGTAACTAAGCATCTTGAGTGAGGAATGTGGAAGCTTGTGTTCCCAAATCACTCTGCTTTTTGTGGGTTTTGTACAGTGTACATATATTCACATACATACATAATAAAATACGATAATATCTTTGGTTTGAATAAAATAGCATCTAAAATTTTAAGACTATTTTAAGGACATCAATTCACTGTAAGCTTTCAGCTATAATGGGTTAAACATTATAAGGAAAAGATAAATATTGTGTGCCATAACTGAAAATTGTAACCTGAACTCTCAGGAGCTTTCAGCTTTTCAAAGAAGGCAAATCCTATTTTGCTCACAGAAGTCATCTGGTGACTGTATTTGCTTCCCTAAACTAATAAAATGTCTATTATTTGAATTGAGGTTTCCCTAGTTTACTGTAGGTGTTTTTATCTAATTAAACAGTGACAAGCTTGACTTTCACACAGATGTGCTAACTGTCACAGCTTTGACTTGCGAAGAAGCGCCTATCCTAGTGAGAAATTCAACTGAATAATGTCCCTCTTAAATGAAGAGTGTCACTTTTTCATTTAAACCAATAAAGTGCTTAATTGGTGAAGCTGCCAATGACAATTATTTTTTATAAAACACACACAAAAAAGTATGCAGTTAGAACTTTAAACAGGCTGGAAAATAACTTGCTTTTTGCTGTTAGAACTCTTTCTTCTGAACTCAGTACAGTATTTGCCTTCATCGAGCCTGGCCAAAGATCAGTGAGAAACAAAAGTCTTTGTGGGGTCCTTGTTTCTTTTAACCGGGAATTATTTTCATGATTCTAATTGTATTTATATACACTGAGATGTTTAATGATTCTAGTATTGCTAACTGAAAATGTTTAAGAAGTATTAAAATGAAACAACTTTCTCAATCAAAAAGCCTTTCTGTTTGTGAATCAGAGATACACACTAATTTACCTTTGTAAAATATGCACTCAGAGAAAAACCCAACAAATTTATAAATTTAGGATATTATAAAATATTTCATGTCCTACCTTTCGCTAAAGATGCATTGTAAATGTTTTCCGTATTATTAGAAGGTGTGCAAAATGGTGATTTTAAGAACAGAACAATCGTCTTTCACATTGATGTGCCATTATTTATTTAACTAGTTTGCTGTTGGATACGTGATGATTTTAATTTCTACTCTCACAATTAATGCAATAAAGAGCACCCCAAAGGAGCTAAGACATGGTCCCATGGCAGCAGAAGTGTGTGCGCGCAGTTAGTTTGACACATTTGGGTGGTAACGTGGACAAGTTGGATGCTGTTTGGTAGGAGGAGTAAGGCCAAACAGGCAAAATTTTATCCTAGTTTATTGTTCCTGCTGTCATCAAAAGCATTTCCCCTTAGAACATCTGACTTGAAGCTCAGTGAAGTTCTTTTTGTCATAGGAAGCCTGAATCCTGGTGGTGACTAAAGTAGCTTCTCTTCCTTTTGCCCTCCCTCCCCGCTTCCCTCCCCTTGTTTGCACACCACATGTCTGGCTGTGGGCATAGGTCTGCAGGAGCTAAGTAACCTTTGCCGTTTAATTGTTCCCTTATGAAACGTAATTACATTAGGTGTAGTATTAGGCCGAGCATGTTGTCTCTCTGCTGCTTTCAGCAGGTGGAGTTTATGAAAGGTGCAGGTTTCCCCAGCACAGCCCGAAAGAGCAGGTCATCCCCAGGACGAGAGGAAGGATCCCCCCGGAGCTGGAGGCAGGCGCAGGCGAAAACAAGGGATGTGGGCGGCTTGGTTCCTGCTGAACTTGTCCTGCATTCATGATCCTTGGATTTGCTTTCTTTGAGTTAAGGTCTCTTTGGAAAGTACGAGTGGGTGACCTAGGATGTGCTACAGAGAAGGCAAAGAAGGAAAGAGGGTAGAAAGCAAATGTCACAGGGGAGTCTTTGTTAGAAATCAGATTTTGTGGTTTGTCTCTTCTGCACAATAGCGTCTCCTCGTGAGGTCAGTATAAGACAATCGCACTCTGCTTTAGGGAACCATTTGTGCACCCTTATAAACATACTGTATTATATCTGTTCTTTATCCTCCCATAGAAGCTCAGGGTGGAATTGGTATTTCCTGTTAGAAATACAATGCCTTCTTTTGTAAGGAA
Source organism: Dinomys branickii (assembly GCA_004027595.1). Lineage (NCBI taxonomy): Eukaryota > Metazoa > Chordata > Mammalia > Rodentia > Dinomyidae > Dinomys > Dinomys branickii. Next base: position 12,923 of record PVLD010015709.1, read on the forward strand.
TTGTCACATGATGATTTAATTTACTTTCAGTCAATGCCATTTTCTTTATTTGCTAAAATATTGACAACTGTTTGAAGAGAATTCAACCACCACCCAAACAAGACTGACAGCTTTAGCCCACTGGTAGGTGTCAAGATGGGAAACTCCAAACGTAAAATGGAAATTTGGGTTTCTCGAATTTCCTAGAGGCCTAGAGCCCAAAACAACATCTCACACAGGCCTGTTTCACAGATCTGTGCTGCAAAGGCCCAAAGGTCAGTGGTGGAATCTAGGAAGTCTGTGCCAGCAGGATGAAGGGTCTGTGCCAGCAGGCTGAGGGATCTGCACTGGAGCCAGAAAGCGATGCTCAGAAGAACCAGTGCTCCCCCAAAGGTGTTATAGCCATCCTCAGCAACAGTGAGGTCCCGAGCTCCTCAGATGATCAAGATGGCCAAGTTTCATCAGAGAAGCCTATGCAGCAAACTTCTCTTGGAGACCAGCAGTGCACCATCTTCCCCTCCAGAGCCAGGAAGTGATGCGTAAAGTGCAGACCAGAGCTCCCCCCAAGTGAACCAAGGCCATTCTCAGTGCCATTGAGGTCTCAAGTTCCTCAGAGGATGAAAACAGCCAAGTTCATCAGAAAAGCTGGCACGAGGAGCTCCTTGAAACTAACCAACAGCTCCTTACAGTTTCCACCAGCTCCCAATAGCCTCTCTCTGCTCCCAACAGCCTAACTTCTTCAATTGCTTTGCCTCTTATACTGCTGGCAGCAGTCCCAGGTGGGCCTCCCACAGCCAGCGCCGCGCTTACTCAGTTCAGCTGGGGGTTATAAATTGACCATCAGTTGCCAATCCACTACAGACTCTGAGCTTCTTTTCTTCTATCTATTGTATTGTGAGAGTCACCCTTTTTACTCATCAATCTGCTGAATATTCCATTTCAATATCTTTCTTATTTAGATTTAATATCCAGAATGCTCTCACAAGCAGGTTTACCCACTTAAATACCCTGCAACCTTAGAAACTGATGGATGTTTGTGATCTATATGTCAATGTGAAAAATGAGAGACAGCGTATTAGGATTTCTGTTTATATAAGCCTAAAATAACCGTTCACTATTAACTTGTACAAAAAACATGCTGCGGTACGGAGTCAGCATAATCTGTTGATGAGACTGTAAAAGAGAGGTGTATAATGAAGGTAGTATGTACCACAAGAAATAGTTCATATTAAATTTTATTTTAATTAGAATTTTAAGATAAATTATTTTAATGAATTTGTGAGGAGGAATCTGATTTCTTTCCCCCTTTGGCTTTCCTATTATAAACACTGATTTAACATTTAATACTATTTTTCTGCAAAGCTTGAAAATTCACATGATTCTTTATCCTAAAGAATTACAGAACCTGTTAAGGATAAACACAGCTTTTAAAATGGGTGTTTGCTCCTCTGAATGCCTTAAGCAAATACAGTCCACTGTGGCTCTGGTGTTTGGCATGGCCAAGCTTACAGATGTCCACAACCTGCCTTGTCACTTACTCAACCAGTCAGTGCTGATCTAGGGCCTGCAAATGAAGTGCCTGGAGGACAATAATGCAGAAAATCGAGGTAGTAAGAAATTAGGAAATCCTGGTCAAACTACCGACAGATGATTATTCTAAACGTGTAATTTTGTATTTCGATTGGATTCATTTTTAGCAACATACACATTGCTTGGGAGCCAGCAAAAATGTTAAGCCACCTTGCCCTTGTGCCTTTTAATATACCACAGTGCCAGTTTAACTAGTAGCTTGTTGTTGTTGCTTGGGGGAATTATTTTCATTAGGGATTCAGCAGATTTTATGGTAACAGACAAGGCCAAAGTGTGGATGAGCAGACTCCGAGGCTTCTGATGAGAAAGGCAAGGTCTTGCACGCTGAACTGTAACCCGGCAGACAGTGGAGGGTAACTGCAGGTGGAACCAGGCCCTTCCCACTAGAAAGTGTCCACTAAGGCTGCAGACGGGCCTGGGAACGGCACCACGCTGCAGGGTGGCCACGCCCACGTGGCTTCTCCTGGAAACCCAACTGCAGCTTCACTCCGCATCACTGGAAATTGTGACATAGTATCACACCTATTGGTTTCTGTGTGGCTGTGTATGTGTTTCTTGGGTCCTGCAATCTAACAGGACAGCACCACTTTGTTCTTGGCTAGCCTGAGACTAAAAACTTCTCTACTTCTTTGTGGAATTCACCTGGAGATAAACGGACCCCATCCTTTTTGCAGGAGATGTCACTGGAGCTGACCCCCATGGGCACAATTTCTTCAAGTCCACCAACATGCAATTCTGGAAAACAGTGAGCTCCTACTTCGCTGGTCTTGAAATAGTTCTTACACACATAAATCCTTGAATAATGGGCAAGAAAACAGGACTTCCACAGAGTCTGGTAGCCAGTTTGCTCCCACCAACTGTCCCACTGATGCCTTCAGCAGCAATTCGAACCTTGTCTGTGATGTGCAGGTGCTGACACAAAGCTGTCCGTCGGGCACAGACCCAATAGGGACCCTCCAGGTCACAGTAGCAGTAATAAAGCAGCGCCTCTTCTACCTCACAACTGTGACCACTTTCTAGCAGATCAGGACTAAAGCAGCTTCTATCAGGGAGCCACACAGTTACTTCTTGGCTATTGGGAGGGGCGGTCTTTCAGAAGTCCTTTCTGGCTGCGGACTTAAGGCTCTGTGAGGCACCCAAGGTCGCAGCCCTCTGCTTGAAAATAGAAGCAATCTGGGGATAAATTTCATCACATGTTCTGTTGCCACATGTCTACCAAGGTAGATCCAATCTGTGAACAGCTGCTCACAGCATTTTTACATTCGAAAGCGAGGCTAGAGCTTGTTTGGTTTTGATGAAATGGGAGAAGGCCTCTTTCTTTGCTAAGGAATATTTCTTCTTTGTAATACCATCTAACTGTGCTTTGAGACTGATGTTAGGATTAGTAAGAATAGTATCTTTTCAATCCAAGTCAGAAAATCGTAAAACACAGGCCTGAGCATCTCCTTGTTCTGACAAAGGGGAAGAAGTCATCTGGTTTGGTTGCAGCAGTGAGATAGAGACTTTTCAGTTAGGGACCTGGAGGCCCTGATCCTGTCTAGTTCTGTCCTCCATGAAAAGCCTTAGCCTAGAAGATGTCGCAGCTTCCAGCCTCCATCCTGCAGCCATGCTGCACTGAAATTCGACTTTCAGAAAAACAGCACTACTCGATCAACTATTTGGTAATCCTGCAAAAGAATTTATACTAGTGAATATATGTGCAATTATTCTCCTACACTTAACAATTTCTAGTGTCATCAACATTCAGGATTTGCCCTGGGAACTGCACACACACACACACACACACACACACACACATACTCTATCCACTAAAATTAATTATTTAGCTTTGGGATATTCAAATTCTACCAACTAAGACTGTTAAGAGTCACTTTGAGTTACTGATGCAAGACACGATGGTTGCTCACATTTCTCTAAGAAGATGCCCTAGAATACTCTTATGCTTCTTACCCTAGGCCTAGAATCCATTATCTCTCCTGGGATTCCTTTCCATCTAACAAGGACTTGCAGTTGGAGGCCGCGGTCTGGGAGCTAGAGGGATTTATTGCCACTGCTTCTGGTTTCTTTAGGAAAGTAATCAAAGTTCCTATTTATGAAGTAGAAAGACAAATCATTATTTCATGCTAATCTTTCTAAAGAGAGATTAGTGTTTTTAAAACTAGTTTAATGTATTTTTCTCCTATGATAAAAAATTTACTTGAAACAGATATAATTCCTTATTTTCTCTAGGCTTCAATACATATAGAATAGTTTCAAAATGAAAATACTAATAACAACAGTAAGACCACTGGATCTATGCTAAAATTTCTTTCTGGTTGGCATTTTGAATATTTATCTTTGGACATATACAGTCAAATATTTGCCTTAAGGTCACTCAAGATTAATCATTTTTTTCTGTGTTTGAGTATGCTAATACAATAAACAGATTTTGTCGTAGTATCAGTAGGTATTTAATTAACAGCTATTGCTATTTTTTTTTTTTTGAGACAGGGTCTTGCTATGTAGTTCAGGCTGGACTTGAACTCACTATGTAGCCCAGGCTGGCCTTGAACTCTCAGCCATCCTCCTGCCTCAGGATTCTGAGTGCTGGGATTACAGGCATGTGTTACCAGTCCTGGCTCAGCCATTGATTTTTAACATTTCTTTTAGAAATTAATTTTGTTTTCTTAATTGGATAGTTATTTACTTGGTTTCATAGCAAAAACTATATAATGAGATGAAGAGTGGCCCCTGTCATCCTCAAGAGTTCTCTCTAACCCTCAATGTCAAACATCTGTACTAGTTTTGGGAAAACCATTCTATATAATACAGATAAGACTTTTCATTCATTTTTATGATTTCCCATTCTCTAATTTATTCAGCAGTCATGTCTTGATGGACCAGTAGTAATGCTTCACTCAAGATCTTTGTTGATAATCTGGATAAATTCCTAGAAATGGTGTTTCTGGTCAGGTCAAGTCATATGTAACTTGGTAGGCACTGTCAACATAACTTAAACAGAGATTATGTGATGTTTGTATCTCTGCCTGCAATGTGAAGGATGTAAAAATGGAGGTGCTCATTTCCCCAAAAGACATGCTTATCAATTTGATTGGCAATTCTGGGGCAAGTGTTGCATGGACTTTACTTGTGGAAACATAGTTTACAAAACATTTAGGATAGACGCCCAAACAAATCAAAATGTTGCTTGTGACTGCCGTTAAAAATTGATTAAACAATGACTATGTTCAGTTTGTGATTTCTGAGTTGAAGTGAATTGCATCTATATTCCAACATTGCATTCAATTTATGGGAGAGAAAGATTAGCAATCCATGAAACTTATTACATTAGTACAATAAAATTCTATCAAACGTCATGGTGAGGGAAGCATCTGCACTGGCAGTACCATTCTAATATTTTTTTAAAAGTGGAAAAATCACAAAAGAGAGGAGAGAAACAACCAGAATTCTAGCAGTTTTGGTCTCATACCTACTGGTAGAGAGGACTCTGCAGTGTTATTATTGCAAGCCCAACAACTGGTATCCAGTGATTAAATGAAGAAGGGGTAGCAAACAGAAAATAAATATGAATCAACTTGTGTAATCTATTTGAAACATTTAGAGTAATGAATAGGTGTCTAAGAAGGACAGCAAAGAACCTGCAAGCTAAGACTATTTGAAGCAATTAAATAAAAATGTTCATGCTGCATTTTTTTTTAGTGCTGAATTAGGATGGGAGATTTATAGTACTGTATGGTATCTTCCAGCTGTTCTGATCATAATCAAAATATTATGAGAATGAACAATTTCTTTAAAAACAGTTCTACAAAAGTATCTGGATTATAAATATACTACCTAGAAATATTTTCACTTACTCTGCCTGGCTTTCCTTGTTGGGTCAGTTCTAGTCTAGCTGATTAACTCAAGCTTGTGCATAGCATCTTTACCTGCCCAGCTTACTAAGGTCTGTCACCCTGGTGCTCCAGCTTTGGAAACCAGCTGTTGTCAAGGAATAGCTGCTTGCCTCTGTCAAGCCAGAGGCATCATTTGGTGGTTTGAGGAAATGGACTCGTGTTCTGTAGGGGTTGCTTCTTAACTAATCTACTACTACCCAGAGCCAGGGATAGAAGAAGCTAATTAGTATTTCTCAATAACTTTATGGTTTCATTTGGTTTCTGTAACTCCAAAGAGACTCTGAGTGCCACAGGCAACATGCGTTGATCGTCACATGAAAAGAGAAGCCCAATTATCTTGCCTGTTCCAGACAATTCTGCTGATGTCCCAGATGTAGCAGTTCCAACCAGTTCACCAGCTGACTGTAGCCACACAAAAAATTCCAGGTACAGCAAAGACCTCTCAAGAAAGTTGAAGTTAAAGTCTATTCCCAGTGTCCTACAAGCATTCCTGGTGTTCTCTCACAGCGCTTTTTCTCAGAAGATTGGCTACATCATAAATAACCAGCCTCCATCCACAGGCGTAGGATGGGAGCATGTGTTTCTCAGAACTTCCAGTGAGCATGACCACCAACTGAAGTTTCTGATCCCTGCTTGTGGATTTAGTTGGTACATCACCTCAGAGATTACATTCTGTTTTTATTTGCTATATTCTGAGAACTCTGAGTTTCATGGTCAGTCAAAAGCCCTAAGAGAGCTGGCTTTTTGCTACCTGATCATGTTTTCCCCAAAACAGCTGTCACAATTCGCCCACTGAGGAGGAGGCTACACTTCTCTCTGTTTCTCAGTCACTCACGTGCCCCCCGCCCCAGTGCCGGAAGCGGTCGTTATTTTACAAAGATAGATGATTCACTGCCAACAAGTTGGGTTGAGGTAAGACCCTTGTCTTCTTGGGATCTTTTCCAGAGCTTTTAGAAAGGTGACTTTTTTTTTTTCTACAGACCTTTTGTGGACATAATGTAGCACTTATTTTTCAGGGAATAATATGAAACCTTAGAATGAAAGACGGTCCTTAACAGTAAATATCCTGATGACACCTGACAGCATATTTAAAATAATCAGAGCACTTACAGTAATTAATAGCCCACAAAAATAACTCAATTACACATCATATGCTTAACCTTTCTAAGGAAGAAACAGATAGTCATTAAAAAAAATCAAGTTTCTGAAGAGAAAAGCCAGATTTAATGGGTCAAATATAACCTTAAAGTTTTGTTTATGTGCTGATTTTTTTGGAGACAAAGTTCTTGATTTTGAAGCACTAGGTATTTTAGGGGGAAATGAGTGCACTGTGTAAAATTGTGGTATTTATGTACTTGGAACCGAGCAGAGTGTTATGAAGACTGACTTTATCTCATTTTCTGTTCGGCATCTATGAGCTATTATGTTGCATGCTTTACATTGCATGACCAAGGCTTGGAAATTGTGTCAAAATCAATTTTTCAGTTACATTTCTTACCAGACAGTAATGTAAAATTTAATGGTAATGCTTAGGAGTAGGGATTTTGATGACTGTCCTCTTTAAGGACAAAAACAACATCAAAATGACCTAGAGACACCAGCAGGAAGCAGGAGGGTAAGTAAACTCTGGCCAGAGATAAGCTGATTTATAACAAGGTGCAGCAAAGTAGTTCCATAAATGCAGTGCATTCAAGTTGAAGGCAAGGAAGAAAAATATTATTACATTTTGTTTTTATTGCATCAGGACCCTGAACAGCTTTTCTCTGAAGAAAGCAGGTTATTCCACAGGCTCAGAAATAGAACTTGATTGAACTAATTTACATTACATGCTAAAATTCCGTTATTCCAAATTCACCCTTGGTTTGAATTTTTACAGATCTTAGCAGAGACCACCATGGAAAATGTCTTGAATATTGATTAAAATCTAAAATTAAAATAAAAAGAGCTCAGGTTGAATAAGAGCAGTGAATCATAAAATTAAATGAAATAAATAAAAATCAAATAAGTTAAATTATAACCTAATTAAGTTTAGACTGGGAACAGAGGTTATATGGAGCAGAACTGCCTGAGAAGAAGGATTTTGAGCAATTCACCAAAATGCCAAATGTTACACGTACACTCTGCAGGCCTCCTCTGGGTTATTTGTAATGTATATCTAGCCTTGCCCTTGACTCTGAGCCTGGGAGATCTCATTATCTCAATTTGACCATCAGGATATTTTACTAAAGGATACTTTATAAGTTAAGTCCTTGGAAAGAATGTTCCAGAGCAAAACAGTGTAAGTGACACTTTCCCACACTTACCCTCAAACAGTGGACTCACCAAGAATTTACCCACAGTTTTTCTTCTTTTTAGAGATTGACTGGTAAGAAAACATGTTCATTTTCTTTATCACCATTCTAATACTTAACACTTAGGATCCTCAGTATTTTTGCTGTCAGTGAAGTTTCTTAATTTTCCTTTCTTTTTCAAGTTAATTTTTTTTTTTAAATCTCCCTGTTAACCAATATGCTTTTTACCTAAGGAATTCCACTCACTTGTAAAAGCAAATGTGTTTCATTTGGATGAATGCAATTGGTTTACCTCATACACTAATACTGAATAAATATCTCTCTGTTCAGAAGTGATATCCCCTGTTGCATCCAACACAGAATTTTACACAATGGACAGGTGTGAGTTTAAAATAGGTACAAGTCACAATTTGCATGTTTCTGAAATAATGATGTTTTGATTGAAAGTTTTCAAAATGCCATTATACTGTTTGGCTAAGTACTTCATAATGTCATGTTTTGGAGGTAATGATAAATTTCCCATTTCATTTATTGGTAATGTTAGAATTAGATCATTAAAAAACCAATACAATTTTTATTCTAACTGGTTTCTGATTTATGATCCTGATAATGTATGACTTGAAGTTCTTCTCGATTTCACTTCCCTCTTAAGTGTGGCTGTTGACACCAATTATGATGTTGAATTTGTAAACAGTATATTTCCTCAGTTGAGAGTAATGAGGTGACAAGACAGCATTGCAAGCACTTGTTTCAGTTTTATCATTTGAAACAACACTCGCCTGAAGAAGTTAAGGAGGTATCAGAATTTGCAAGCCTTGAATATTAGAATTGTGTCACTTAAAACTTTGAGAGGGAAAAAAAATAAAAAGGATACAGAATTTCAAAACAAGAGGATAGGAAATTAGCAATGGTTATTATATTGCATATTATTATCTTCAAAGTAGTTGCTCAGAGTGCCAGATATAGGCGTGCAGAATTGATCAAACAATATAAGCCCCTAATTTGTTCCTTTCAATGAACTAACAGAAATACGTAGTGCAACTATCTCAGATATCTTGTGTATATATACATATCTAAAAAATACTATCTGGAGGATAGGAAATCTTTTTCATCTAGATTTTTCTGAATCATTTATTCAGAAGAATTGGATTATAAAGATTAGTGCTGGGTGAGGCTAAAAGCTCAGTAGCACATCTGCAGCATGCATGAGACTCCAAGTTTAATCACCTGTAAAAACAAAGGGGTTGTTAGTCTCAGCTTTAAAAGTATGTTTGTCTTTTCAAAGTTCTACTTCAGTTGAACTTGTATAGGGTACCTGTTCTATAAACACTGGCTGTTATTATTTTCATTGTTATTACTACGAATGATGATTTTCTTGAACATTGTCATATCAAAAACACAGAGTAGTCCCAGGTAACATATTTTAGTTACCTTAGAACATGTTATCATCATTGCGCAAAACTGTAGTGCCACGTTTTGCTTTGGATTTCTAAGGATGTCTATATCTTTCTGACTATTTTAGTTACTTTTCTCATTGCTGAGACAAAATATCCAATACCCAAAGTTAAGGGAGGAGAGGTTTATTTAGCTCACAGTCTGTAAAGGTTTCAGTCAATAATCGGTTGGGTCCAAGGCAGGATGGCTTAGCAGAGGGGCATCGTAGAGGAGAAACTGTCCACGGTGGCAGAAGACAGAAAAAACAAGCAAGGGAAGGAGTGAGGGGTAAGCTTCTTTTCTCCCTTACACTGCGTGAAGGCTACCTGCCCTAGCGCAGGTATAGCGCTCATATCCTTAATCCCAGCCCTGGACTTTAATCAATCACAAACTCTAGATTCAGCCACCTCTAAAAAGCCTGCTCCCGATAACTGTATGAGGCTTTCAGGAAACATCTAGACAGAAACTATAGCAATGATCTTCCAACTCTTTTCCGGATATGGCCTTCAATTGCAATATGGTTGTGACTTTATGGATATTAAAACTGTCCTTGTTTCAATAACTCGGATGATTAGCTTCTGGTTCTAACAGTCAGACCACAGTCCATAGCGTTTATAATGCTCAGTGAGCCATCTTTGTTCTATGGGGTGTGCTGAGTTTCTAACTGTGGCGGGTTATAGATGACTTCAGTACTTGACAGCTCTTCCTGTGAAGAGATGGCATCTGGTGACTTACCCCTCAAATCTGGGCTGGTCCTGTGTAATACCGTGAGCGACAAAATGCAAAGAAAATGACATTTGACTTCCAAGATCTGCCTTCACAGGCCCTACAGCTTTCTTTTTCAACCTCTCAGACCACTTTTTCCACCACACAAAGAAACCTGAGGTATAAGTCTACACAGCAAGAGAAACCAGCAATGTTACTTATTCCGGTTATCCCAGCTGAGTTCCCAGGCATATGAGTGAGGTCCTCTTACACCATCCAGCCCCACCTAAATTGACAGCCAGTTCCTTTTTTGACAATTAGGTACACCAAACCCAATTTATGCCTTTATAAAATGCAAGATGAGAATTATTGCCCAGTCAGTCCATGGAGCCATAAGCAATAACAGTTACTGAAACTGCTAATATTTGGAATAGTTTGGTATGCATAAATTGAACCTAATACAGAAAATTTGTTGTAATAGCAATCTATAAAAATATGTTGCTATTTGTAATAAAAATATAAATAATTTATTACTGGCTTTGGGATTCAGTAACTGGCATAAACTTGAAAGCTGCAAGAATTTATTTAGTAAAGGCTAATGGGGTGGTGAAAAAAACTCATTTTGTACAGTTACCTGCAGTAATTTGGAAGCTAGGAAATGTGCGTATGAATCCGTGTATCTACAAACGGAGATTTGTGGGTGTTATGGCTTGTATCTGGGTGTCCCCATAAAGCCTCATACACTCAGGTGGAGCTTCTCAGAGATGGCTGAATTTAGGGTGTGTGATACTGGGATTAAGGAGAGGAAGCTGGGATTAACGGTGCCCCACCCTGGTGTGAATGCCACCTGCCTTGGGGTGGTGGCACATGGAGGACAGAGAGCAGGCTGCCACTACTGTTTGCCACTTGTCACCTGCTGTTGCTTCACTATTTTGTCTGTCACCTTTTGCCCTCCAGGAAGTGCTTTCCCTCTGCTATCCCCTCTGCCAGCCAGGCCACCCTGCTGTGGAACCAGGCAGCCATGAACTGAAACCTCTACAAAGTGTGTCCTGGTTACTTTTCCCTCATCGTGCAGACAAAATACCCAACACTCAAATTAAAGAGGGAAAGGTTTATTTAGCTCCAAGTTTGTGGAGGTTTCAGTCCCTAGTATGCTGGCTCTAAGGCAGAGTGGCACATGGCAGAGGGCAACAGTTCATGGCAGCAGAAAACAGCAAAAGCAGCAAGAGCAAAAAAGAGGAGAGCAGCAGAGAGCAGCGTCTTTCCCTTCCTCATATGGAATGCAAACTACCAGCCCCAGGGCCGGCGTAGCACTCACACTCGTAATCCCAGCATTAGACATGAACCAGTCACGAACTCCAGAAGCCAGCCCATGACTGCATGAGGTTTTGGGAGGGGACATCCAGACACAAACTAAAACAGTGAGCTACACTAAATCTTTTCCCCTTTAACTTTGGGAGTTGGGTATTTTACCTTAGCAAGAAGAAAAATAATTGAGACACTGGGTAAAGTACTGAAAATACTAACCTTTTAAATTATATACAATATTATGGAAGAGAGAAATAAATGTAATACAACAACCATTGTTAATTTCCTATAACCTTTCCTGAAATTCAGTATTGCTTGTATTGTTTTTGTGTTATTTTGTAAATGTATGTGTGTTTATTAATGTTTTTGTTCTCTTATTTTTAAAATAAAAAAATCAATACAGTTTTCAAGAATAATTTGGAGCAAATATGGGCCTTTAAGTAGCTCTTTTGAAATATAAAATTGTTACTGATTTAAGTCTTTCCAGCAAGCAATATATTTACAGAGAAAGAAATGGCCTGAAAAAGCAACATGTGTATAACTATAACCTTTGTTGAGACTATGGAAAGTTTTATCATGTTGTCTGATAGACCTTCCAAATTAGAAAAGAGGCTTTAACAGATCTTAAAGGTACTTTCTTATAGTACTTTGCCAACAATAAAAAGGATTCTATCTCAAAAAGAGTTATGAATATATCTTTTGGGTCATGCAGTGCACCTCAAACTTATTAATAAGAAAGAAACCAACAAATGTTTTAAGGGAATTGTATGGGTTTTGTTGAGTTAGAAAAGCCAAACGTTGTTCATTATGAAAAGACACCTCCAACACTCTACTTTCTTCAGCATATTCAATAGGAGCAGAAAGCAATCAGCTACAACCATGAGTCACTTTTATAGTAAAGTAAGAACCTCTCAAAGGTTGAAATCAAGAGCTCTGAGGGGAAGCTAAGAGTTGTAGAAAAATGGATTAGGATTCAAAAAATTCTTAAGAAGTCAACTGTACCCCAATCTAGAAACATTTCCTATGGTTAGCATCGTACACACTAATAGGATATGTTTCATGATTGTTATGGAGAAGATATAGTTATTATCTCCTATTCCAGTTTGATTGAGAATGATGATTGCAATTTTCCTGTCCTGTTCCACCATTATAATGTGGGTATGTGCAGGCTGAAAGTTTGCCTTTCAAGGTAACTTTATCTGAGAAGCCTTATCATGATCATGAGACTGTGAGTATTGAGTTAGATACTGTGAAGCATCTGAAGAGGAGCAACTACATTTGCATGTGGGAAGAATGTAAATAACTGTGGTCAGAGGGTAATATTTAGCAATTAAATATGGTCTCAAATGCTTTTCAGCTGATCCCACCAAAAAGAGTAACCTGACTTATTATTCTGAGACTCTAGGCTGCTATAATAATAATTTAATAGAAATGATAGAATGGGACGGAAAGAACATGATATGAGTTCTGAGCTGCTGCCTCAAAACACCTTATAAATTTCACTCATATCTGTGGAATACTTATGTACCATATGTAAAGCCCTGGGATGAAAGGCCACATGTAAAAAGAAGCTCAATGATTCCATCTGTTACAGACACTGTGGCTGAGGTTTCAGATTCATCAGTCTCAGCCAAGTCATCGGCTGATGGCAGCCACACAAATAATCTCAGACCAAATAGCAGAAGAACTTTTCAGGCAATTACGAGGAACACAGCAGTGTTGACATTCTAATTGACTAAACTCAAGAGTCGTAAGATACAGGACAATAAAAGACTGATGCAGTACCCTTGGATATCTGGTGCTCAGCACTGTGTTCTTGACTGCAGTGGGCAAGGTAAAGAAGAATGAACTGAATGCCAAGCTCATCACAGAAGAAAAATCAGTTTAGAACATGTGACTTAATGCAATTGGAAATGTTGTTAACCTTCTCAGGTGTAAGACAAACATTTAGAGAGAAGTACATGATAGGCAAGTGCCCTACCACGGAGGCACATCCCCAGTCCATGAGGAAAACATGATAGTGAAGAGTAAAGTCCTTAGATCAGACGAACCTGAGTCCAAACCCTTCCTTTGCTACTTGGGTTGCTGCATGAGCTCAGCGAGGTAAAAAATCTCTACGTTTCTCTCCTTTTCTGTCTTAGTCCCTTTTCCCTTACTGGGACAAAATACTCAACAGATACAACTTAGAGGAGGAAGGGTTTGCTTTGGCTCACAGTTACAGTGCACGGCCAAGTGGCTCCAAGGCAGAAAATGGTAAGTGCATTGTGGGCATGGTGGAGGGAAGGCTGCGCAGCCCTCACACCCCCGGCGACCCACCTTCACTGGGGCCGTGCCGCCTACCAGCCAGTCAGCTGCAGTGCTCCCACCACGCAGCCACTTTCCCAACTCATGAGACTTTTAAATCACTGCGACCCACTCAAATTTTCCTGTGTCCTTTACAGATCTTAATTCCAGCCAAGCTGGGCTATGGGCTTGCTATTTCGGTGATGTGCCTTCTTTTCCACATCTGATCAGATTGTTCCCTCTTTATTTTCTTTTCAGCCCACATATCTTTTATTAGCATATGTTTGCAGTTTTTAATGATTACATTCACGATGGGGAGTGGGTGCATGTAAATAGCACATCATAACTCCTTCTCATCCCCTCCGCTCTACATCCATTCCCACTTTATCCATCTCTCGCTCCCCTTCCCTCTTATACAAGATCGATCTCCCTGTTACCTACTGTCCACATTTGTGTCTTCTCTTTAAATTATTTATACTCTGGGGATCTCATAAAAGAGAAACCATGTAATATTTAACATGTGTCTGTTTTCTTTTACTTTATGGTCTCAAGGCGCATCCATTTTCCCACAAATTACTCACATTTACCCTCCATAATGGCAGGATAGTACTTCACCGTGTATAAATACCCCATTTTTCTTATTCATTCATCAGTTGATGGATATATAAGCTGCCTTCTATTATAAGATACTAGTGACAACATCTTTCAGGTATAATAAACTCACAAACTTCAGCATGTGTGCACGCGCATGCACGTGCTTGTACACGCACACACAGACAAAGCAAACAAACAATAGAAACATGAGAAAGTAAGGCAACAAAATGTTTCCAAAAACTCCCATCTCCCCCAACGCTGTTTTCTGGGGGCACTGATGGGGAGATGATCAAAAACAACACAGTGGATATACATGAAATGATAAAAGAGGAGAAAAATAAGGTGCTCGGTGAGTGCAAAGAAGATATAACTGAGCAATAATAAACAAGCAAAATGGTGATTGAGTTTTACATAAGACACTAAAAAAAAGCTAGCTAAGCCAAACAAAATAATACAAAAATGCATAATTAGTTTAGCGAAGAATTAGAGTCCAGAAACATACCAAACAGAAATCCAGGTGCTTAAACATTCCATTGAAATTAAAGACAACAGACATGACCAGTGTGAGGACAGAGTGTCAGAACTAGAAGATATATGCTCAGAGAAACCTTCAAACAACAAAAGAACATGAAAAATGGGTCTAACAACTGCTAGATGACATAAAGAATACTAGCCTAAGATTAACTGAAATTAGTGAAAAATCAGAAAACAGCACCAAGGGTATAAAAATTTGCTTATAGAAATAATAGTGCAAAACTTACCAAATATGGGGAAGAATTTAACACTAAATGAGTCATATAGAACCCCAAATAGCCATAATCAGAAATGAGCTTCTTCATGACACATTATAGTAAAAAATCCCAGAAGTCCAACACAAGGACAGAATCTTAAAAGCTGTTAGAGAAAGCAACAAGTCCCTTACATAGGTAAATTCATTAGAAGTACAGCAGGCTTCTCAACACAAAACTTAAAGGCCAGGAGAGTTTAGAGTGAAATGTTTCAAGCCTTGAAAGAAAACAATTTCCAACACTTTCAAAACTGAAGAGGAAATAAGGTCTTTCCATGGCAAAGAGCACCTTAAGGAATTCATGACCACAAAACCAGCACTCCAAAAATTTCTCAAGGATATCCTAGAGACAATGAAGTCAACAAAACTATAAATGAATACACAGGGTGCACAGTTAAAGCCAAGGAAGGTAATAAAAATAATGCAATGACAGGAATAAGTAAATGCCTTTCATAGGCTAATCTTCAAAGGATGAAAAACACTATTCCATGCGGTGGGAGCCCCAAAACAAGCAGGAGTATGTATCCTAATTTTAGAAAAGGTGGATTTCTTCCTTTCTTGAATGCTTTATTTTCCTACCACTGTATGTCCAAGATTTTCTTATTTTCAGTCTATCTGCATCACAAAATATATCTGTTTGCCATATATGAAAGCATTTTTTAAAATCTCACCTTCATGGTAAGCAAATCTGTATTGCTCTTTAAAATGTCCTATTTTATATCTTGTATCCCATTTATTCACTGTATTGTCTTATTTCTTCCTCTGCATTTTAATTCCCTTTATGGAAAAATTCATCCATAATTGGATGTTCCACATACTTGATCATTAGTCAATGTCAATGAATATTTGTTTATTTCTCTATAAGTACATTTTAGGGAGGCAATAAAATAGCAAGACATAAGTGTCCTGAAATTAGATATATATGGTTCTTTAAACTCAGAATGTGCACTCCATTTCATACATTCTGATGCCTGAATAAGAGGAAGACTGAGAATTTTAAACAGGTTATAGCAGCAGGTAACTCTTTGTTTATCTTGATATAAGCAGTTCTTATAGACTTTTGTGGGTGTTAAGTCTAAGAGGCATATCTTCAACAGAGAGTAGGAAAGAAATTAGAAAGAAAGAAGGTAAACAATTCCTTTGGGAGATGCTACTTTAACAAGAAAGAAAGGAATGAAATGAGAATGAAGAAGAAAAAGATGAGGAAAATGAAAATATATCTCTATTATGGCATGAAAGATGGTGTAAGAGCAAGCATGGAGAGAGGCTGGAGACCAGCACACCGCTGGAGGGGTTAATGTCAGGAACGCAGGCTGTTCATCCATCATGACAGACAGACAGGTCAAGTCAGAGTATGTATGCACACTCTGTGCCCACTGATTCAGGTTTATAACCAAAATTGTCACTACTTACCACATGGCAGGGGTCCTGAACAATGATACAGAAGAGCTATAAAAAGCATTCAGGCCAGGAATGGTAGCACATGTCTGTAATCTGACCTACTCAGGTGGCGGAGGACAGAAGGTCATAAATTTGAGGTCAGCCTGGGCAACTTGGTGAAACCATGTCTCAAAATAAAAGGATGCAGCTCAGTGGTACAGCACCCCTGGGTTCGATTTCTAGTACTGTGAACAAAAAAGGAAACTGAATCCAGGACCTATCTTGTTCAGACTATCATTTAATAGAAACAAGTCCTATAGACCTAGGAGTTGGATGAGGAAGCATGCAGAGGGTGTCTGCACCAAAATCCAGGAGATCACCAGGCTAAAGACTGGTACAGGCTCAAGATGGATACAAAGTAAGGCCCCTGGCCCCCTGTTGAGTCACATAGTTAATATTCTAAACTTCTCAAGTTGACACAATGAACAACAACATACTAGCGCAGCAAGGGCATGGCCTTTTCACCCCAGGAAGTAGAACTGCTGAGTCACTAAGTTAAGCTTCTAGAGTCCTCAAGTTGACACAATGTATCAACCACAATACTTACATAAGCCCTGGTACTCACACGCTTATTAGCTGATATAAATATATATAATTGATAATATGAAGAATTTATGATAAATGCATTAAAGAGAGTTATCTTTAAAACAAAATTCTAAGCTTTATTTCTCCTTAAGTGAGCTTTGACTTTATGTGATATATTCAGTTTTATTACATTTATAAAAACAATTAAGAAAGTAATATGGTATTATTAATATTTGCTATTGCTGCAGGCAACTGAGTAGATAGAAATATTATAAATATTATAGGTACTCAGACAGGGCTGGGCCCTCAAAGGAGCCCGTGGGAAAGATGAGCTATTTTGCAACCATGGAGGAGACAGACACCTCCAGCTCCAGTCCAGACCTCAAGAGAAAAGATGAAACAAATGCACCCACATACTTCCCTAGGGATGGACATCAGAGACTGATTTTCTAAATAGGTAACAATCACCTCAAAAAAAGCCAGGAAGATTCACAAACCCAACCCCCTACAGGAAAAGCCCCTGTTCTGTATTCATGCCTACTTGCTATGTGACTCGCTTCTCCATTTGATCCGGATTTAATCAATTTTACCTGAACAATTATACTTATAATCTTACTGGCTGACCATAGGTTTGTCCCATCTCATGCCCACCTTGTGATTTCCCATTTTCCCCCCACCTTGGATCTGCCTCGCCCTTCTGTCCCTCTCTCGGATGGAAGTTTTCTTTCCTTCAATAAATAAATTCTGCTCTTAAACCTCTGTTGTTCTTAAATTCATTCTTCAATTTTAGAAAACACAAAATCATCCCAGATATCTTTAAAGTTGGGAGTTTCTTTCCCCTACATCACTATTATTTTAATTGGTCTAAAATCTTTGCTTTTTTGAACAATTGCAATGTTTTATTTGAATATCATTTAAAAATTTCACATTATTGGGCCAGGCATATAGCTCAGCAGCACAAGTGTCTGCTTGGCAGGCACAAGGTCCTGAGTTCAACTCCCAGTACCAAAAAAACAGAAACAAAAACAAAAGATAAAAAATTTAACATTTTTGACATAATACTATTTCTCATAGTTATATTATTTTATTTGTAAAAGTCCTGATTTTTAATGATTAATGCAGATAATTTCAAAGCAAACAAGGAGATACGGTCTTTAATTTACGGTTTTCTCTTTCTTTGGTTAGTGTTTTTAAGTACATATAATCAGTGTTCTTAAAGGGAGTGAGAAATAGAAGAGAATGTCAGTTAATATGATTCAGGGAAATCTTGGGGGACTGTGGGCTTCCTATACAGGCACAAATCCTCTGAGAACATTGAAATTAGAATAGTAGGAGAAAACACCGCTGTTATTTCATTTCTGGTGAACTGGAGATGTCTGAGTCCAATATGCTCTAACCTCATGGTAAACCAGCTGTGATAAGACAACATGTGTGAATTTTATAGGTAACAATTATCTATCCCTTTCATACCTAGAAAAAGGGTGGTCAGAAGTGTGCATGTAGTAAAATATATAGAGCAAGTTGCCTTTCAAGTTTGTTGTCTGAACTAATGCAGCCCATTGCCCTTGGTTCTGCTTGCCTTACATAAATGACACTTTCAATAATTTTGAAAGAAAGAAACATTCTATAAACAGTACATAGACTGCTCTTCACAGGGTCATTGACAGTGTACTATGCATCTCAACTGATATCATTATTTACATAGAAAAGTCAAAAGTCTTGTCTTCAAGGACATTTTCTGAGAGCTAAAGTTTTCTTTTAAGTTTGCAGGAAAATTGCTTTAGAAAATAATTTCAGGCAAATTGTGTTAGAAAATAAGTCTTGAAAGGTGTGGTGACCGGTGACTGTTCCTTGGAGACAGAGAAGCACCAATATGGCGAGAGCAGCTGCAGAAATGCTAAGATGTTGCCACCGTGGTCAGTAGCAGCTGCTCTGAGCTTTTCTTATCCCCTGTATGCTGTTCTGTTGCTCCTGGCCCTTCTGTGCACTTAGACCTCACTAGATTCAAGAAAGAGGCCCAAATCTAAGGCCTCTGATTATTCATCATGTGGAGTTAATTTTTAATATCTTACATAAATACTTTTCTTCAGCATTTCTGAATAATAATTTTGGAATCCAATTTGAGAACACTTCTATTTTGTAAGTAGTACATATTGACATTTTTATAAAAGCTTTGAGATAGATGCTGCATAATCAAATTAAGAGTACAATTTTTCTCATTCATGTCTTTACACTCCCTTTGATGCAGATGTGAACTACCAATATTTTAAATTAATCAGAAAGCACTAGGGAATCATTTTTACTTTTATTTCAGGTCTTTGGCCCTAAGTGAAAATTGTAGTGAACCATTAAGAAGTTATAAGTAGAAGTTTTGCTATTTGAGAGAGAGAAAAAAATTTCATTCAGAGGCTTCTATTGACTTGAAAAATTAGATGAATTCATTTGTTTATTAGTCTGTAAAACATGTAGTCAACTAAGAACATGCCCAATAAGGCAGTAAACTCTTTTTCTTGTGGGAAGCAGAGCCCAACATACTGTTGCCCTTCATCTCCAGTACTTCACCTGCTCACCGGAGTCCCTGATCCTTCCCTGCCCATGCCATGAAATGTATCTCTATTGCGCCATGGATCCACATGCACCTGCTCATCTCCACATGTCACATTGTGTTGTAATTACTCAGTGCTCCTGCTTCTTATTTCTCTGTGTATTTCTCCAGTACCCAGGACAGTATTGGGGCATCAGGAAATGTCCTTTAAATGAGAGAGATGGACATAAATACATACCAACTAAACCAGCAATAATTCCCACCACTTAACACACAGGGTATTAATAGCACACAGGGTTGTAAAGTACTAGTGCTTTTCTCAACTGTGAGAGTAGTGAATTTAGGATCACCTGTCTATCTCATGTTTGAGCCCCAGTGATTGGATGGCTGTAGCATCATAGTGACTTCTGTCACTTCTGTTTTGTGACTGCTGTCATGTCATTAACCCCGTCTTTGCTCTCTTGGGCTGGAGAAGTGACTTAGTGGCAGAGCATTTACCCATCTTTGCTCTCTTCCTTTCCTGGGAATGATTTACCCCAAGCTTTCAACTGGTAAATAGGCATTGCAGAACAAAAGCTTTCTGATGTCATATAATCACCTCTTGGAGATTCATCATATATTGTTTCTTATTAAACCTTCTAAAAAGCACTAAAAAAAGGCAGCTTAACAAGTTTGTGTAATGAAACTTCCATCAAGTTTTATTTGACTATATCTACTTTTATTTCAAGACAGACCTACTTTCATCTCAACAGATAAAAGGTGCTGCTAAAAGTTGAGCCTGTAAAATTGACTGCCTCCTGGCACAGTTTGTGTGATTCAAGGCAAGTTATATAACTTTACTCTTTCTAAGTCTCAGTTTCTTCATTTATAAAATGGAATGAGAATGCCTTCCCATATGGGTGTGAAAAGGATTAAATAAAACACTATAAATATTATATCCCATTTAGGGGTCAGCACTTAATAAATATTCAATAAACATATACTTTTCCATTCCTTCAGGTTTCTTTTACTCTGTTTTTACTTTCTCATTTCCTTTTTGAGTTAATAGTAAAGAAATCTTTGAAGCCACAATTTCAAAGAGAGGAGTTCCTGGTGAAGCCCCAGGTCACTATCTTTTGTGTCTGGCACAGGTGGAAAATATCTCTGGGAGGTTGGATGCTTTCGAGCTGGATTTTATTAATGACCATTGGCTCATCCACTTGAATCTGTGAATTTTATGAACATGAATGAACATCTATGCTTTCAAGCACAACATAAATTTTCTTAAATATGGGAAACTTTTCAGAGATTAGTAAGCAGTGGTAGCCAGTGGTAATGTGATTATAGGGTTTTAACACCGGAAATCCATTCATTGAAAACAAAAAAGGCTCTGAATCATAGAATGGTTTTCTATATGGTGCTACAAATTTACGCAGAAAACACAGGGTCCGCACTTAGTCATAAAAGTAAGTCTACTTTCATCTCCGCCCATGTGTTCACCAGCTGGCCTTTATACTTTTGATTTACCCTCTAACTACAATCAAATATCTCAGCTCTATCCCATTAGCTTTGAGGTGTCACATTCTGGCACATGGCGATTCTCCCCACAGTTCAAAATGCTCCCGGCCAATTCAATCAATAAGACTAATCAGAACTGGGTTCTGAGGGTCACTGTCTGGAAGAAAACCCCCTGATAGAAAACTACTGATGAAAAATACAATCGTGACCTTGGTCTGCCCTCTGCGTTCTTTTCTTACCCATTTTCTAGATCCTTTCTTAGGTCCTTCTCCTCTGTCTCCCTCTCTGTTAATGTCTTAGTCACTTTCCTCATTGCAGAACACCTGACACTCAAAGTTAAGGGAGGAGAAATTTATTTAGCTCACAGTTTGTAGAGGTTTCTGTCCATAATCTGAGGGCTCCAAGGTAGGGCGGCATGGCAGAGGGCAATATTTCATGGTGGGTAGAAGGCAGCAAAGCAAACAAGCAAGGGACGACCACAGCTCTTTCTCTTATATTTTATTCAGGTTACTCAGGGTGGGTAGCACTCACCCCCTTAATCCTAGTGCCCTTGAGCCTAGTGCCGCACCATAAGTCAATTCCAGTATCACACACTCTAGATCCAGCCACCTGTGAAAAAAACCATCAATGACCACATGAGCCTTTGGGAGAACATCTAGACACAAGCTATAGCATATTTCTATTAGACATTCTTTCCACAGCACCTGACACATGCTACTAACTTGTTGCACATGGCTCCTCAAACTGTCATTCCTCAAACGTACTCTCCTATTTGGAGTAAATTAGTCAGACCACAGGTTCACTGGGATGTTAGCATTCAAAACAAAATAGGAACTCAAATGAATAACTCCATATCCAAATAAAACTGGAGGATCACATATGTGTTGGGACAGGGAGGGCCTTAGCAGAGCTGCTTAAGTACTAATTACTAGAAAGAATGTCTTTTGTTATCATGGTCACTAAATCTGACCAGCCAGTAATTCAAAACATAATGACTAAAGCCTTTGCTGTGACAGTCATAGGAGGAGAAAGGGGATCTTTCCTACCAGGAGAATCTCACTTTTCTCAGGGACCAGAGGGCAGGTGATGGCAGACACTTGAGGAGAAAAGGGCCTGCACCACATTTCTGTGGCTTCCAGAGATTGTATAATGGGTATGTCACTTCATTCTCCCAAGGTCTACAGAAGCTTCTAGAAGGGGTTTAGAAAAGATGGCTGTAGAGCGGCGCATTAGGGGATTTGGAGAGGGTCCGCCATGAGAGCGGTCCTCCTGTCTGTTGTGACTTCTAGCTTCTCACCTCTATTGATCTCTACAGTAGAAAAGCTGGGGGATAGTAGCAGTGGCTTTACCCACCCAGTAGCTCTGCCTACAACAAGCTTAGTTTGATCTGAAAAGACCTTAGAATACCTAGCAAAAAGTGACCAAAATCAAATAAAAATTATCTCTCTTTATCCCCAACCCTGCTAGTCTCTCATTTCACAGAAGAACCAACTGAATGATGGCAGTTAGAGGAAATAAGCTACGTTCTTTCATCATCTTTTCGTCTCATTGACTGTACCAAGTCCCTTGAGTTCACTTAATATTTCAGGGGAGATGATGAGCTGGTTATTCACATTTGTAAAATTGGAATTGCAAGTGAAAAGTAGACATACTAGGAAGTCTGCCCCTGAATTCTGTCAATATTGATTATTTACCATGTGATCTTGGGTGAATTACTTAATGTTCCAGTGCTTCTCTTTTTCCTCATCTGTAAAATTGAAATAATTATAGTGTTTGTCTCATAAAGTTGCTGTGAGAATTAAATGAGACAATAGATACAAATGTGTATAAAAATTTATGTGAAAATCACCTGGTAGGCTTCAATAAATTCTGCACATAGGACACTTTTTATTGCATTAGAACTTTCTATAGTATGAGGGTTGCTCCCTCGTAGGGCTCCACTTGCTAGAATTTTGGAGCTGTATTTCTTTGCTCTCTTCCAGTCACTGTAACCTTTATCTCCCAATCTCTTGACAGATGTTTTACACACCTCATAGATTTTCGTATTCCTCAAGAGTTCTGTGCTCTTTTCAGAAAAGATGGTGGCTCAGAAATATTATCTGTATTTATGAGCCCATTCAGGAGGTTTATACTGAGAACTGCATGTCCCTATCTCTTATCCAAAGCTTTTCCCAGATCCTGCATATTTCTTTTTGTGTATTGAAAATGTGTGCTTTGAGTCCCATAAGTTTCACAAAATTCTAAGAAGTATTAATCATCTTTTCCTAAAATCCTTACTTCAACTACCTCTTCCTGGCTATCATCTTCTGATTTAATGGAATCATCAGGAACAAACTTAAAGTTCACTGTCTTTTCAATCCTCGGTTCTTTAAAACCTCTTGTTTGAGTCTATTCCATTATTTTATTTCCAGTGTTTGGATTTTATCTTCTCTTAAACAATAGCTGGGCACTGGTTTTTCCATGAACTTTTCCTTCACACTTTTGCCAGGAAGACAATTCTAAAATGTGAATATCATTCCTTACTTGAATATCATTCATACTTTGTCAAACATCTAACCACAACATTGTTAAGGAGTAATATAACTCAATTCAAATATGTAATTTTAAATTTTTTAGTTGCCAGTTTAAAAAGTAGAGACAGTTAAAATTCTTTTAAATAATATATTTTATTTGGCCCAATATACCCAAAGCATTATCATTTCAACATGTAATCAGGATAAAAACAAAAACTATTGTACATTTTTATATTGTTTTAAAAATATGAAGGACAATATTTGACCCTTCATGCATGTCTTAATTACACTTTATACACATCTGAATTAGAGATGGCCAAATTCTAAATATTCAGAGCCACACGTGGCTGTGGTTACCAGGCTGGTCTGCAGAGGACTGCAGGCTAAAATATCCCAGTTCATTCGCTTGGCTGCCTTTGACCACAAACTCTTGCCCCTCACTTTCAGGATCGTCTGCCAATTTCTCTATAAAGGGTGCCCAGCCCTAAGAAATTTTTCAAGATATGCTAGATCTTGACGGTCATGTTTTCATCGATATTATTCCCTTTGCTCAGAAGAGAATACCACCATGTCTGTGGGAATCGCCTCATGCTTCACCCTGCCTTCTCTGAAATCTAAGTCCTTGCTGTGGAACATATGGGTAGTAGCCTGCACGAGCTCTGCTGCACAAACAGCATGCACGGAAGTTTCCTTTCCTCTGTGCTTCGCTGGTCCCCCTTTCCAAGCGGACACTGGAGAGTACAAAGTCCCTTCTCCCTTTCTGTGGAACCAGAGGTGGCAATTTGGGTGAAGATGAGGCACATTGCAGTCAGCTTTCGGCTTTCTCAGGTTCACCCAGATTTGGAGCCATTTGTTTTTATTAGTTTGCATATCATTTATAAACCTACTGTTTTTAACATAAGTATAAAATTATTATACAATTATATTATTCTTAGTTGTTTTCTATTTTATAACACTAAAAACAACAGAATTAATCTTAAGAGAAAACCATGCAATTTTCTAATTAAATAATTTGCTAATCATTATTTAATTCATGTTTAGCTACATTATAATACAAATGACTTATAATCAAAGTTCTTGCATAGTGGGATTTTGAAAACAATCTTCATTTTGTTGTTATTAATAATAACATTTATATTTCTAAGCAAGCATGGTTTCTGTGAATATTCTGGGTTGTTTACAAGGAGGCTTATGGTTTTTTGAATGTGTATTTTTAATTACACATATACTATGGAAATTTGTTCCCACACACCAGTTTCACACTGTGGTACAGAAGTGTATTCTCAAGTCTCTTGCATGTAGCAGAAATGAATCTTTTCAATAGTTTTGCAAATATTCTTCCAGACCTTTATCATGAACTTGAACACATATATTTGTATTTTCTTCCTCTATATATGTAAAATTGCATGAGAACTATCTTATGTTTTGAATTTTTAACTCATCTGTGTTCAGATCTTTCCATATCAGTTGACATATATGTACATCATTCTTTTTACAAGCTATCTTCAGTGACATTTAAGTTGATTTCAATGTTTTATTCTCACAAAAATATAGTAACAAACATCCTCATTCAAATGACTTTGTGAATCTGTGTGTTCTTGCAAGACATCTTTACAGGTAAAATGAATGTTCAGCGGATGAGAGAAGAATGTGTCTGTTTACATTTGTGATAGATACTGCTAATACTCTCCCTCTGCAAAAAGACTATCAAATTCTGTTTGCATTTAGAGTAAAGGATAGGGACTGGACTTTAAAAACAATGTAACTTCTTGGTGGCAAGAGTACTGGATCAGGTGTTGAAAAGACTGGCTCCTACCCTCCTTTCTGAGGCTGCAATTAGCTCTGCAACACAGCTTGATTTACTTAACTTCCCTGCTGCCTGGCTCCTTTAAGGTGCTACCTCTCAAAAAAGCTAACAGACGCAGTATGTAGCCTTGGCTTTCCAGCGTCTGGCAGAATTTAACGTGCATAATAAGCAGTTCGTGAAAGTTGCATTTCTAAATCAATTTGGTGAATCTTCTGTTTCCCTGAATTCCTTTGGAATGAAGCCAAACTCAGAACAGTTGAGACCTCAGGTTCTTGAACACCAGCACCGCATTTAGTACGTGACTCCTTGTGTGCTGCCTGGCCTCAGAGACCCAGTTTTGCCTGGATGTCTGTCACGGAGTGATTCCAGGCCAGCAAGAGACAGTGAGAAGGCCAGTGAGAAGGCCAGTGCTGAGGGTAGGAACCAAGGCATGGCACCCGTTCACCAGACAGGCATTCTGCAAGAAAATGCTGTGTTGCCAGTCTAACCTGTTTCTCCGTATTCACAAGGGGAGATTTTCCACATGAAAGGTTTCTATTTCCTGAGCTGGTGCCAGAACACCATTCAGCCAGGGCCTCAGGTTGACATGTCTTTTGCCAGCATTCCTGTTGCCACTGTAAATGGCTTCAATTGAAATGGTGCTGTCAGGTGGTGGAGATATAGCGAGCTGCTAGGTGAACCCAGTTCCAGGTTTTCTGGAAAAGTGAAGAATTGATTGCAGGGTGAGCCGCCTTTATTTATTTATCCCTTTCAATTACTCATTGCAACGAAAGGATGCTTGAGACAGAACTTCAGAACCCAGAGTGAAATTGTTAAATGACGGAGGTCTTGCAGTAGCTGTTTTTCTGGCCCACTTGGCTCTTCACAGTTGCTGTACTTTGGTTTCACCTGGTGTTGAAAAATACTGGGAAAGGCATGGGGAAGGTAGTGTGGCAAGAACTTCTGATTCTATTGACCTGGGCAACAATCCACCATCAAGATTTTTAAAAGCACTCTAGAAGGTGATTCTAATACACAGTACAGTTAGAGAAGCAGTTTCCTAGCCCCACATCATCCAATGTGGTCGCCACCAGCCATAAGCAACCATTGAACATTTGCCATGTTCTCAGACCCATTTAAAATATTCTCAAAGACTCAGCATAGATTTCAAAGACTGCACAAAGGTGGAAATTGTAGTACTCAATATAATAATAGTAATATATCATGCATGACTAGAAGAGCAGATATTCTTTGCTTAATGACCTACCTGTTTAATGACTGTTTAGACTTATGACACACTGCTCAGATTTACAACTGGTCTTCTTTGTTTGTATAGTTTTGTACATCTTGTTTATTGAGCCCCAATGTGTTTTTTGTGGAGTACACCTTGTTTATATTGTACTGTAATTTTTGCTGATTATGCTGTACAATACAGTGTTGTAGTTTTATGTTTTGTTACACATTACAGTACTGCATGTCTGAGTTGTGCAAATAAAAGCAAAGTCGTTGAGTTGGAGTTTCGTGTGACTATATCTTTGTCCTCAATACTGTAATGCACATACTACACACAATTCCTCACTTAGTGACCAATTCAGCTAAAGACCTGGCCATACGAAGGTAAATGATAAATGCCTGTATTATTATACTAGTTGACATATTAATAACAGCAAAATACTATTTTTATGGATTACATGTTAAAGTGACAATACTTTGGATATTTTACTTTTTTTGTTTGCTTTTTGAAGTGTGGTACTAGAAAATGTAGTGTTATACATATAACTTACTTGTGGCTTGCTCTATGCTTCTGTTAGACGATGCTATACATTACAAGGTGAGGCAAGGCCCTCGGGATGCCAGTGCAGTCACATACCAGGATGCCCAGTAGAGGGCAGCGATGGGTCTTCAGGTCTCAGGTTTCTCTAGGACCATTTCCATTGCTCATGATCATAGGAAATTTTTCTTTATAACATCTAGTTAGGCTCTTTGAAAACATGATTATCAAACTAATATCATCTGTTCTGTTTTACTCCCCATGTTGTTGTTTTTATTTTTGGGCAACCGAACGCAAGACCTTGCACTTGCCAGGCAGGCGCTTGTGCTGCTGAGCTGTATTCCCTGCCCCTTCTCCTTTACTGTAATGTAAAAATAAATTCATCGGATATCTTTTATTCTTTTAAAAATTCACAAAGCAGCATTTTTGTTCTCAAACAGTTGCCTCCTATTCCTAAAGCTGTCTACCAAATGACTGACTCCCTCCGTGGGGAGTGTAATCAGTGTATAAGAATTTCACCGGCTTCTCCAAAGAGAGGGGAAGTCATAGGTCTTCGAATCCTAGTGCATCAGCTGTTGTATTTCTTAAAGAAACTATACCAGGGGAGAGTGTGAGAAGTATAGCCACAGTCAGTGTGTAACAGATCTGCTGGGGGATTTAAACTCATTGCTTTTCTTAGTAATTGGTCTTGTTTTCTAGCTGTGGGCAGCCAGAAGGCCAAATTTCTTAACAACAAATTTACAGAGATGCGGGATTTATCCAAAACTGATCTGGCAAAGAAAACTGTGTATCAGATCTACCTTGAGTTGTACACGCCAGATAATAAAAAGAACGAACAAGTTTTGAGAATTTAAGAGTGGAAACTGTAAGTATATCAGAAAATGTACCGTCTAGTAGGATTTTATACCCTTAATTGAGAATTTCACTACATAAAATTCCAAGCTTTAATAATCTTTATGGTAATAACTCTAAAGCTTTTTTTTTTTTTTTTTACTTGCACCTCCTTAGCCGAGGAGATGATAGTCACTTTGCTGTCACCAGGATGGTGTATCTAAGAAAACAAATAAAATGTGTACTTGGGCTTATGGTTGCTGAGGTGTCAGTTCAGGTTGCTGGTTCCCTGTCACTGGGCCAATGGCAGCAGAACAGTGTGTGTGTCATGACAGCTGGAGCTTATAGTGTGGGAAGACTGTTCAACTCATGGCGGTTGGGAAACAGAGAAAGTGAGGCCACGGTCCCAGTATTTCCTTGAGTGGCGCAACCTCAGTGACCCGACTTCCTCCATTATGCCCCACTTCCTGAAGGTTCTACCAGCTTAGGCCATAGGTTGGTGACTGATCCTTGAGCACAATGGGCCTTTGAGAGGTACCCAAGATCCAAAACATAGCAGGAGACAGGAAAGCAGATGTAAGTTCTTTTCCCTTCATTTTTATGTGCTATAATTTCACCCTTTCTTATATATTTCTTTCCTAGGAATGAGGACAGAAAAACCCGGTACAATAGCCTCATATCTGCAGGGCCTGTGTTACAAGACCCTTAGTGGATGCCTCAAGCTGAAGCTAGCAACAAGTATTTCATTGCCATGTTTCGTCTGAAACATACATATTTTATCAGATGCTGTTGCCATCACTTTTCCATTTTAAGGTGTTAAAGTGAAACTAGCATGAATTTGTTTCTCTTCTCAATTTCATAGATCTTAACAACCCTAGCATAAGATGATTTTCTTTCCGGAGAGAAGTGATTTTTCACCTTTTCACTGAAGGGAAGGTCATTAGTTTTTCTTGCTTGTGTCTGAATTGTCAGGATCCCAACTCTTGAACTTTGATGTAAGTATTGAGTCTAAAAAGGGTTATTTGAACATAAGCACTGTTACACACCCCCCTAGCAGTTGTCATGATAACAGATAAATTCTAAGGGGCTAATGAGTGGTGATAACATACACAGTACAGATGTGGTGGACAAAGGCAGATTCACATCCCAGGTGGGGTAGATGAGACAGCTCTGGGTTTGATCACACTACTCAAATGGTGCCTAATTTAAAATTTATAAATGAATAAATTAAATTTATAAACTGAAAAAATATGAATTGCATATTTCTGGAACTTTCTATGTAATATTTTCAGACCTTGGTTGAGGGTAGGTAAATGAAATTGCAGAATGTAAATCAGCAGATAAGGGGAAATGAATGCAGTTTTGGTGGAGGATTTTCATGATTATCTGTTTTTACCAATTTTATAGTTCCAAATGTTGCCTATCATTATAAAAAGGAAGTTCTCATTCATATTTCTGCCTAGGTTTGAAGGACCATGATATTGCTAAGCTCTGTGACAAGAAAGGAAAAATCCTTAAAGGGATTCTTGAAATAATACAGTTTGCTCAAAATAATCCACTTTGCTCAATGACCACTGAGGAAATAAACCAACCTTAAGGACAATGTATGGAATTAGAAAACTTAAAGTTAAAAAAAATGACAACATATGGACTTGGAGCATTTGATTTGAGATCTTTTTCTCCTTATACAAGATAAGCTTTGGAGATTTTAGTTTTCAAAAGTCTCAAAGTTTCAGTAAAGTTAGACTTCAAAAATTCCTTGTGAAAGCCAGTGAGTTAGTTCAGTGGTAGAGTACTTGCTTAGCATGTGTGCCACTCAGCCAGGTAACAACAACAAACATTTCCTTTGAACTCTGATTTTTAAATGGGATGTAATGCTTCATAAAAAACCTTAAAGTCCTGTGCATACCTACTTGGAAGTCATGTTTTCTGACATATTTACAGCTTTTGCTCTGAAGTTCCCTGATTTCTTTGTTATTTGGTGTGTGTAACTCGCAAAGATTTCGGTGTCCCGCTTCTTGAGTTTTGAGCGGCTTACACAAGTATCTAGAATTTTCGGAGAAGGCAAATGTTGGGCTCAGACAGACTCTGACTGTCCAATCCTCTGTTTCTCTACGTGATTCACAAGTGTTTATGCAAATGTTCTAGTCTTCAACTTTTGTCATCTTTACAACTCTGGTTATAATTTCCCTTTACACAGTTCTTCCCATATGAAAGGGAACGACCATGTCTTGCTTAGGTTTTGTGTCTAACAGATCAGTGAGTGGTGACTCTAGCTTTGATTAGGATACAGAGTCTGTGAGGAACACAGGAGATGCAGACACTTTGCCCGAATGACGCTGCACTGCAGAGGCAGGCTACTGTGGCTCGTGAGTGCTCCACTCCTCACAGTTTGGTCGCCTCCTATTTGTAAGGCATTGGGCAAGGTTTTCCACCACCTGTCCCCAGTTTCCTCAGAGCCACAGTGGCTTATTCCTTGTACCTACTTTGTAAGATGATTGTATATAGTCAATGAGTTCATATATACAAAGACCCTAGAACATAACCCCTGGTGTATGGGAAAAGTTGCCTAAGCGCATGTGTCCTGGCACATTCTGGGTGTGCAGTAAGTGTATTATTATATAACTGTATCAGGGTCAGAGGCAGCTCTTAGTTTGGAGAAAAAACAAATACTTCTGAATTTCTCTAGGTACCAAAATGTACTGAGCTCTGAGAAGCTAATGATACATGGATTGGAAGGTGAGTATTTGTTGTCAAGGTTATGGAAATAATCTGGCTTGAAATTTCGAGAGATTTTCCATGAAATTTATGAGCTGTTTCTTAGGAAAACTTGTGAGTCAGGACAGATACTGGCATGTTCATTTTAAAAGTGAAGAAATGAGCTTGGAGGAATTGAATACTTTGACCCAGAAATAAAACAGAGTATAAATCACAAAATCCTAACACTTGTCTCTCAGTTTTGGTCACTTTTATCATCATATCACACTGCTTATAAAATGAAATGATGTTGTAGTAGTTTTTTTTTCACTTTTATTTTTGGTATCAGGAATCAAACTCATGACCTTAAGCTTGCAAGGCAGGCACTTATGCCACTGAGCTATATCCCTGGCCTGAAATGATGTTTGTAAATGGCCAGAAATATTTTTTAGATTTTCTAAATGTTCATTTAACCTGACTGCTTTAATCTTTTCTGAAAGAATCTACTTCAGGGAAGTGTTGCTTAGAAAAACATATTCATATATACACAATCTGTACAGTTAAATCTTTGAGAATAATTCAAGAATGTATTAATTCTTCAGAAGTATAGCACTCTACCTTGATTAACTGTAAAATATTTTTAAATTAATTAAGATAACTGGTACATTTTAGATACATGTAATGATCGCATTGATCAAAGGAAATTTGTACCCATACATAGTATAACCTTGATTCTTCTTTTCCCCACTCCCCGCCCCCCTTCAACCCCCTTCCCTTCCTTATTTACAAAAGCTTTGTTTCCATTTTTTTATCCTTTTCTATGTTTCTCCTTTTCCTTTCCTTATTTTGCCACTCGCCCCCCAAGTTCCCCTTCCCATTAGAGCATTTTCTTCCTATTTCACAACATCTATTATAGATTTCGGTCCTTATTTTTACACTTCCGGTTTCTTACACCAGAGAAACAATATGATATTTACACGTTTCCAATTTATTTCACTTAAGAGTATGGACTCAAGGTGCATACGTTTACCCAGAAATGTCTCATTTTATCCTTCTTTATGGTTGAGTAGGACTCCCCTGTATTAAAAAACACTTCTTTAGCCACTCATCAGTGGATAAGGGTTTGAGCTGTTTCCAGGATTTAGCTATCACAAACTGTGCTGCTCTAAGCATGAGTGTGCACACTTGAGTTTCTGTGGTATGATGCTGTTGTAGTCAGGGTTTGCAAGGAGAACAACAGAGGATACACAATTTATAGGAGTATTTTATAATAGTCAACCAAAGAGTCATATCCAAAGAGAGTGCAGGAAATCCTTCCACACACTGATGACCAAAGAATCCTGCTGAGGGCCTAGATATCATGGCAATGTCCTGCATGAGTCCAGCTGAAGACCTAGAGGCCATAAAATGCCCCCCATGGGTTCAGCGGGAGACCAAGAGTCCACAACAATGCCTCATACTGGCCTGTTTCACAGATCTACACTGGGAAGGCCCCAACGTCAGTGGTGGAAGTTAGAAAGGCTATGCCAGTGGGATAAAGCATCTGTACTAGCAGGCAGGTTGAGGGATCTGCACTGCAACCAGGAAGCGATGCTCAAAGTGAGAACCAGAGCTCTCATGAAAGGCACCACAGCCATCCTCAGCAACAATGAGGTCCTGAGCTCCTCTAATGATGAAAACAGCTGAGTCTATATTAGGAAAGCCAGCATGACAAACTTCTGAAGGACATTGAACAGTGCACCATCTTGCCCTTCGGAGCAGGAAGTGATGCTCAAAGTAAGGACCAGAGCACCACTAAAATGAACCATAGCCATTCTCATTGACAACAAAGTCCCAAGCTCCTTCACTGAGAACAGCCAAGTTCATATCAGGAAAGCCAGCACAACAAGCTCCTCCAGGAGAGCTGACATCACTCAGCAGAATCAACAAATCTCGACAGCCTCTCTTCTTCTCCATTTCTGCCTCATGCTGCTGGTAGCAGTCCTCAGGTGGGCCTCCCACACCCAGCACCATACTGGTTCAATTCAGCTAGCTGTTACGAGTTGACCACCAGTTGTCAGTCCACCACAGAAGCTTTTTAATTCTTTCAGAAAGATATCAAGAAGGAGAATCGCCAAATGGTTCTAGTTTTAGTTTTTTGAGGAAACTCCACAGAGTTTTCCATAGTGGTTGCACCAGTCTACACTCCCACCAACAGTGGAGAAGGGTTCCATTTTCCCCACAGACCTGCCAGCATTTGTTATTAGTTGTTTTTTGATAGTAGCCAAGGCAGGGGGCACCAGAGTCTCTGACTTGAAATTATACAACAAAGCTGCTATGTTAAAAACAGCACGATGCTGGCAAAAACAAAAACAAAAAGAAAATAGGTCCAATGATCAATGGAACAGATTAGAAAATAGAGAAACAACTCCAGGCACACTCAGCCACCCTATCTTTGACAAAAAAGGCCAAACAGCTTCACTGGAAGAAAGGCAGTCTCTTTTATATGTGGTGCTGGAAAAACTAGCTTTCCACATGATGAAGATTAAAACTTAGATCCATGTCTCTCACCATGCATTAAAATAAAATCAAAATGGATTAAAGTTCTACATATTACAGCAGAAACACTAAATCTGCTAGAAGAGAGAATAGGTATAACTCTTAAAGACTTTAAACAAAATATCATTTTCATGAGGAATATTACAAAGAATTGTCAACTGGGATCTCATAGTATTAAAATGTGTTTGCACAGCAAAAGAAATCACCGACTGAATGAAAAGGCAACCCAAAAAGCGGGAAAAGATTTTTGCCAACTGTTCCTTAGACAAAGGTCTTTTCTTTCTTTTTTTTTTTTTTGTGAGCATCTAGTCCTCATGTAACCATTCATCAACTTTTCACAAGCAGCTTTTCTTTTTTTTTATTTAAAAAAAATAAAAGTACAAAAACATATTGACAAACAGACACCAATTAGCATAAAAAATAGTACAATCACAACTAATCTATAAACAAGGTGATACGGTCTCAACAGTCGTTATTGTTTTATCCATTGATATCTTCGAAGTGTAAATATATGAACCCATATACAGACATGCAATTTTAGTCAGACAATTAATCCTCTCAACAACAGAAAAAACACAAAAACCAAAAATCCAAAGACAAAAAACAAAACAGGCACACAACAACAACAGCAACAACAACAACAAAAAAAAAACACCAATAGTTGCTGCTTTACATATTGATATCTTCAAAGTGTGTGTTCAGGATAACACATACAGACATACAAGATTGATCAAATAATCCATCATTGATTATTGCTTAGCATTAAGTGATATACTACAATAGTAGAACCATGTTAGCCCTCCTGCATATATGTATATTCATATATACATACATACATTTTTGTGTCTTTCTTTTCTCCTTTCCTTTGTCCCATCTGTTCTTTGTTTTTGAACAGATTTCCATCATGTCTCTTAGTTTATATTCCCACCCTCGGGTTCTTACACCAGTGATACAATGCGTTGCCTGCACATGTATCACTGATTTATTTCACTTATGAGCATGGACTCCAGTTTTGACCACTTGCCTACAAAGTCCCCAAAACTGTCTTTCTTTATAGCTGAATAATATTCCATTATATAAAAATGCCACAACTTTTTAATCCAGTCTTCTGTGGATGGACACTTGGGTTGCTTCCACATTTTAGCTATTAGAAATTGTGCTGCTATAAACATGGGTGCACATATATCAGAGTGATATGATGTTTTCAAATCTTCTGGGAAAATACCCAGAAGGGGAATAGCTGGTTTGAATGGAACCTCTAGACCTAGTTTGCTGAGAAATCTCCAAACGGCTCTCCACAGTGGTTGCACCAGTCTGCATTCGCACCAGCACTGTAATAGAGTCCCTATTTCTCCACAACCTCGCCAGCATCTGTTATTGGATGACTTTTTAATACTGGCCAGTCTTACTGGGGTGAGATGAAATCTCGATGTTGTTTATATTTGCATTTCTCGAATGACTAAGGATGTGGAACAAATTCTCATATATTTATTTGCCATTTGTATTTCTTTGTCTGAGAATTGTGTATTCATCTCAGATGCCCATTTCTGGATTGGGTCTTTGAATTTGGACAGGTACATGTTTTTTAATTCTTTGTATGTTCTAGATAGAAGACCTTTGTCTGAGGGAGAGCCAGCTAGGATTTTTTCCCAATTTGTGGGTTTTCTTTTTACTTT
>PVLD010015710.1:0-47607 GCA_004027595.1 Dinomys branickii
CCGCCCACACAGTGGAGAGGCAGGAGGCCACAGCCTCGAGGCAGGCATAGAGCTGGGTGTGGTGGGATGTGTACTGGCTGCTCTGGCTCCACCTTGCCTCCAGGTGCTGATTAGGAAGGTTGCTGCAGGGTGGGGACTCCTCTTCAGTGGCTGTTGCAACCTCTCATCCTCACACTGGATTTGACAACAGTTCCCAACCGCCATTGACTCTTTTCCTGGCTGCTTTCATCCCATACCTGCTGTTTTATTTTATTAACAGGCGTGTTGTACAAGATAATACAAAGCTTCTGACAAAGCAGGAAGAGAACGTAGGTGACACTTGGGAAAGCTAAGCAAATGTGCTTTTGGCATAAGCAAGACATGTGCATGGAACATGCAGTTGTCATGTGTGAAGACTGTCAGGTGTGATGGTTAAAGCAAAGCTTATTTTTGTGGTAGGCTTCTATTGGCATTTTCACTGCATTTCATATGGAAATTTATTTCCGATGTTATCTTTTAGGTTTTGTAAGCATGTACAACGCTGATGTGAAAATGTTGATGTCTACTGTAAACACTTAATACATATTAAGAATTTAACACTTTATTGTATTGATATTTTATGTTCCTGTTAACTACACACTTTCCGCATTTTTATGAAAAAATTAGTGTTATGCTCCAGTTAAATTTTCTTGCTGGGCATGGTGGCGCATGCCTGTAATCCCAGCACTCAGGAGGCTGAGGCAGGAAGATTGTTGCAAGTTTGAGACCAGCCTGGGCTACAAAGTAAGTTCAAGGCCAGCCTAAACTGCATAGCAAGACCCTGTCTCAAAAAGACAAAAAAAATTTTTTTCCTGCCCTGAGGGTAGAATCAACATATTGAGGACATATTTACTGTACATAATTTTCTGGTGTGCTTTAGATTTTATTATGTAGCCATAATTCTAGTTCATATGTTAAAGGTGACAAATTAATAGTTACCATAGTTTGTCATTTTCTAGGCTGTGTTTGATGTTACTGTTATTGCTGATTGTACTACTTTAGCCAAGATAATTGTCCTAATCAGTTGTTCTGGAATCCAAGACTGAGATCGTCTAAGGGTTATAAAAAATACTATAGGCTAGTGCCAAAGAACCAAGGCCTAGGGCAAATAGGCAGCAACTTCTCATCCCCAATAAACTGAAGAGGTAGGATCTGGCAGCAGACTCAAAACCCAAAAGCCAGCTACCCTGAAGACATCTTTGAGAAGTAATCATTTCCTATGTGTTCTAAAGACTAGCAGTAAAGCTACCTGCCATAAGCAATTTAGAAGAATCAACCGAGGAATTCAACTAAAAAAATGAGAAGACAGTTAAATGGTGTTTAGTGATCATGGAAACACAGATTTCTTAAAAATAGCAAGGGACCATGAATAAATAATCCAACAGCACTCGATTATGCAAAGAAAAGTAACATACGATTGATTGGAGCCAATGAAAATGAGGCCATAGCACAAAAATGAAATAAAACACCTGTTCACAGACATAGTGGCAGATAACTTCTGTCTTGGTTACTTTTCTCTTGTTGCTGAGGCAAAATACCTGATACCCAAAATTAAGGAAGGAAAGGGTTATTTAGCTCACTGTTTGTGTATGTTTCAGTTCATACTTGGCTGGTTCTGAGGCACAGTGGCACATGGCAGAAGGCAACAGTTCATGGCAGTGGTAGATAGCAAAGCAACAAGTGGAAAAGGGAGGAGTGGCAGCAAGCAGCCTCTTTCCCTCCCTTACACTGTGTGCAAACTACCCATCCCAGGGCAGGTGTAGCACTCACACCCATAATCCCAGCATTGGATCATGGATCAATCACAAATCCTAGAAGCCTGCCCCATGACTGAATGAGAATTTGGGAGGGACATTCAGATATAAACCATAGCAACTTCCCAAGCAGGAGAAAGACTTTGACCTACAGATAAGTGAGGCATATTATTGGCGACCCCTGCAGTGAGTCACCAGTTTCCTGGAACTTGTTATGGTGCACAGCAAAAAGGAAGAGCAAGAAATAAAATGATGATGCAGTGGAGATCTGGGATGGGCAGTTGTTCACAGGAACAAAAGGCCACCAGGAGAACCTCGGTATTTATAGATCATATTTACATTGAGGAAAATGGTGAAAGGATACCTGATGAATCAGCGGGCAGCAATGGTCTTATCCTGAGAAAGCTCTTATGCTGATGAAGATAGCTTCAATTGACTCAGAGGGCAGCAGCAATCTTAAGGTAAGGAGGATCTTACGTTGATGAAGACAATAGGGAGAGATGGCAGATTCATATGAACTTTGTCCTTTTCCCCAGGTGAAACCTTAATATATATATTTCTACTTAGTACTCCAGGAACCAGAACATCTTCAGCTGATATAATCTTGCCCTGGAGCATCATAGCATCATGGGACTGCTGAGGCCTCACAGAGGACTGGAGGCACACGGAGTCATGCTCCCACACACCACAGCTGGCACGCATGGGAAGGTACTAGGCCTCAGATGAGCTCTAGTCACAATTTAATCATGAATTGATTTTTCCCAAAGCTTATACAGAATGGTCCTCAGTAGCAAATAGAACTCCAATTAGCCATGATTAAAAAATAAAAAACACTACACTAAGGTTATATAATAGTCAACATTCCAGAAATTCAATCCAGGAATAGACTATTAAGAGCTGTTAGAGAAAGAAAGCACTTATAAGATAAACCCCATCAGAATCACAGCTGACTTCTCCACACAATCCTTCAGGTCAAGCAGAGGTTGAAGTGAAGTATTTCAAGCCCTAAAAGAAAACAACCTCTATTCCAGACTAAGGTACCCCACAAAACTATCTTTCAAAACTGATGGAGAAATAAGATACTTCCGTGACAATATCTGAAAAAATGCATGACCACCACACCAGCACTCCAAAACGTTCTCAGGACATTCTAGAAAAGGATAACAAGGACTACAACTCCCTGAACCCCAACAGAATGCATACATCAGGCAAGGCAAGCAATTAAACGAAGGGACAAAAAGGAACCAAGAACAGGAGGATAACATGACAAGGACAATTCAATATATAACAGTTATAACCATCATTGTTAATGGTCTCTGTGTTAGTTACTTTTCTTTTTTTTTTTTTTTTTTGCGGTACTGGGGATCGAACTCAGGACCCTGCGCTTGCTAGGCAAGCGCTTATTGCACTGAGCTATATCCCCAGCCCAAAGAAGGAAAAATCCATTCCTTTTTTTTTTTTTTCCGGGACCGGGGATCGAACTCAGGGCCTTAGTGCTTAGCGGCAAGCACTTACCCCACTGAGCTGTACCTCCAGCCCTGTTAGTTACTTTTCTAATTGCTGAGACAAAATATGCAACATCCGAAGTTAAAGAAGGAAAGGTTTATTTAGCTCACAGGTGTAGAGGTGTCAGTCCATAGTCAGCTGGCTCCAAGGCTGGGTGGCATATGGCAGAGGGGTGACAGTTCGTGGTGGGTGGAAAACAACAAAAGTCAACAAAAAAGGAGAGACAAATTCTTTCTGTCCTTTATATTGTATGCAGGCTACCCTCCCTAGGAGAAGCATAGCACTCACACCCATAATACCAGCATTCGACCATGAATCAGTCACACACTTTAGATTCAGCCACCCCTGAAAAACTTGCCCCCCATAACTGTATGAGGCTTTGGGAGAACATCTAGACACAAACCATAACATTTCACTCCTGACCCCTCAAGAACTCATGTACCTTCCTTTATGCAAAAGGCAATTAGTCCATCTCTAAAAGTTGCCAAAATCCTAATAGTTTCAGCACTGCTGAAAAGTGCGAGTTCTACATCTCTGAGATTTAAGACAAACTCTTAGATGTGAGCCCCTGTACAAATGAAAAGA
Source organism: Dinomys branickii (assembly GCA_004027595.1). Lineage (NCBI taxonomy): Eukaryota > Metazoa > Chordata > Mammalia > Rodentia > Dinomyidae > Dinomys > Dinomys branickii. The sequence continues at coordinate 3,864 of PVLD010015710.1, forward strand.
GATTTCAACACTTTCAACATTCAATGGTACAAGATAGACATTACAAATAGGAGGATACAAAGGAATGGGGCCAAAACAAATCCAAAATCCAGCAAGGGAGACAGTAAGTCCTGTAGTTCTATATACAGCATCTGAGGCAATCTGTGGCACGATATGACCTCCAGAGGTATTGGGTGGCTCCACCCCAACGGCTTCCAGTGGTTGTAGCTCCTGTGCTTCTTCTCTTGGGCCTGCTTTGCTCCCTCCTTGCAGTTTTCCTCAGAGGATTCACTTTCCTGGTTTCTCCAGTCTTCTAGGGTGTCCACTGCACCTTTAGTTTCACACTCACAGCCTCACACACAGCCCTTTCCAGGAACACTGCCTGCCCTCCCAAGCCTTCTTCTGAAATCTCGGTGGAAGCCTTCCTGACCTCACAACTCTTGCATTCTCCATGCACTTAAAATTAGCGCCACTTAGATCATGACTAGGTCTTTTGCCAGCTGGTGCAGTAGCCAGGTTTCCCTCACTCTGGGCTGTAGGGGATGAGTCCCTAGATTGCTGAGCACTCTGAATCCAATTCCAAGGAACAACTTCACTAGGCTGCTGCCATTATACAACATCGTACAGTCACTGCCATTCTGGAATGTGTGCTCTGGGACTTTCTTAAAGGAAAATCTTTTACAACTCTGAGGCTGCAAAGAATGGAGCACTGCTCAGCCTCCAGGGTGTGCCAGGCGCTCCGCCCAGCCCCTGGGGCATGCCAGACGCTCTGCCCGGTCCCTGGGGTGTGCCAGGAGCTCCACTCGGCCCCCGGGATGTGCCAGGCGCTTCACCTGGCTCCCAGGGTGTGCCAGGTGCTCTGCCCCACCCCCGGAGCCCCACTCAGTCCCCAGGGCGCGCCAGGCACTCTGCCCCGCCCCCCAGACCTCCACTTAGCTCCCAGCGTGTGCCAGGCACTCTGCCCTGTCCCTGGAGCTCCACTTGGCCCCCAGGGTGTGCCAGGCTTTGCCTGGCCCCCAAGAAGTCACTGAAGTCTTGCCTGAGCCTATAGATGCGGTTGTGCTGACAGAGTCAGGTGGTTCACTGTGTAACCCCGCCTACCTGACTTGACACTCAGTGGCTGTGAGGGCTTGCCAAAGGGTGCTTCTCCACTTCCTGCTATAGTAATTTGTGTACACTCACGAAATATACAGCATATTTAGAAGCAGCCAAGTCTCTGCCCAAAGTAAGAGCATGAGAGAGTAAATAAACCAAAAGTGCAGTTATTACCAGTGGGAAAATCACTGGCAGGGTGGTAGAACAACTGTGGCGAAGTGGAGAAAAGTGATTAATTGAACGAGCCACCATCTATATAGCTGAGTAATAAAGGTGAAGATAACATTATGTAATACAACATCCAGTGATAACCCCCTACTATTTTCTCTGTAATCTGGTATTTCCTTTATTGTTTTTGTGTTAACAAATGCAAAGACAGCACTATGTAACACAGCATCCAGTGATAGTTCCCTACTGTCTCCTCTGTAATTTGTGTATCTTTTATTGATTTTGTTATAACAAATACGAAAATAACTATGTTATACAGCATCCAGTGCCAATTCCCTACTATCTTCTCTATAACTTGGTATTTTATGTATCATTTCTGTGTTGTTCTGGGTTCTTTTGTCTTAAAAATAAAACTTAAAAAATGGTATTTATAATTCCAAAAGTAAATAAATAAAATGTAACCAATAAAAACTCAAAAGAGCATAAATAGCAAAAACTGGAAAAGAAAAATAAAAGAGTGGAGCGCTGCTGCTTCGCGAGATGCCCTCAGGCCATCTTTTTAATTCTCATTTTCCTTCTTAGTAGTCTAGATCTCCTCTACTCTGTCTTTGTAGTCCACAGCTTTACTGGAGCTTCCTTTACGGCCAAACTCACAATGTTTTAAATCATTCTGCTGGGTTCTTTCTTCTTCATTCACAACCTAAATCTGACTAAAAGCCTCCAACAATAGCTATGCCATTGCCTCAACATTTGACTGCTTTAAAATTCCTTCTGCCAAAAAAAAAAATTCCTTCTGCCAGATTGATTAGTCTGGCACCCTTAATCTCAGTCTCAGGAAAAGGCTCTGGACATGAGCAAAATGCAGCCGAATTTTCTGCCAGGCCATAACACACATTGTTTGGAGTCCAACAGCCAATGAAATCATTCTTTTCAGAAGGACCCTCTTGAGTCTGGTCTTTACTGGCAGGATTTCTGTCAGCCTTCTGATCTTCTGAGCTCTGATCAGAATCTCCCACACAATATAATCTAAGATGTTCCAGCTCTACTTTCTCAGCTGGCATCTCTACAGCTTTCCAGACTCTTCCCTCAAGCCATTCCCAAAGGCTGCTGAGCCACATGGTCAAGTAATAACACAATAACCTCACTTCTCTGGTACCAGATTCTGTCTTAGTTATTGTTCTCATTGGGGAGACAAAATACCTACTGCCCCAAGTTAAAGAAGGAAAGGTTTATTTAGCTCACAGTTGTTGAGGTTTCAGTCCATAATCTGCTGGCTCCAAGGCAGGGTGGCAAATGGCAGAGGGGTAACAGTTCATCGTGGACAGAAAATAGCAGAATGCAACAAGAGAGGAGAGCCAAAACTCTCTCTGTCCCTTATGTTGCATGTAGGATGCCCACTCTAAAGTGGATATAGCACTCATACCCATAATCCCATCATTGGACCATGCATCAGTCACAAACTCTAGCTTCAGCCACTACAAAAAGCCTGCCTCCCACGCTTGTATGAGGCTTTCAGGGGCGACATCTAGACACAAAGCATAAAAATCTCAATTCACCAATCAAAAGAAACAGTTTGGTGGGATGGATTAAGAAGCATGATCCAACAATATACTGCATACAAGAAACACATTTAATTCGAAGAGAAATTCATAGACTGAAAGTCAAAGGACAGAAAACAATAATCCATGCAGCAGAAACAAGGAAACAAAGTCAGGGTAGCTATTCTAATTGTAGACACAGTGGATTTTAAGCCAGGACTGATTAAGAGAATCAAAGAGGGTCACTACATCCTTGTAAGGGGAACAATCCAAAAGGAAGAGATAATAATCATAAATATATGTGCACCAAATACCAGTGCATCCAACTATATAAATCAAATATTAACGAATATAAGAAATCAAATAAGCACTAATACAATTGTAATGGTGGACCTCTATACCCCAGTACAACAAACAGACAGATCAACTAGGTGAAAAAATCAGGAAAGAAATATTATAGCTGAACCAAACTTTTGAACAAATGGACTTAGCAGATGTCTACAAAGTATTCCACCCCACAACATCAGAATATGCATTCTTCATAGCTGCACATGGGACCTTCTCCAAAATAGATCACATACTAATTCATAGAACATGCTTAAGTAAACACAAAGGAATTCAAATTATCCCATGTATATTATCAAACCATAGTGCAATGAAACTGGAAATAAAGAGCAAAAGGAACCACAAGAACTTCTTAAACACATGGAAATTAAGTAACACACTCCTGAATAACCAATGGGCCATAGATGAAATTAAAGAAGAAATCAGACCGTTTCTACAATTAAACTATAATGCCAGTACAACATACTGGAACTTAAGGGACACGATGAAAGCAGTCCTATGTGGGGAAATTTTTTTTGACCCAGAGTCTCACTTTATAGTGCAGGCTGGCCTTGAACTTGCTTACATAGCCCTGGCTCACCTGAAACTCATGGCAATTGTCCTAACTCAGCCTCACAGATGCTGGGATGATAGGTGTGTGCCACCACACCTGATCTCCAAGAGAATTTATAGTGGTGAATTACTATGTCACGAAAACAAAGTGAGCTCAAACAACTTAATGTTGAGTCTCAAGCCTCTAGAAAAAAAGAGCATGTCAAGTCCAAAGCTTTTATGACAGAAGAAATTATAAAGATCAGAGCAGAAATTAATTCTATGAAGACTAAGAAAACAATATAAGCAGTGAATTAAAGAGTTGTTTCTTTGAAAGGTTAAATAAAATTGATAAGCCCTTAGCCAGTCATATCAAAAAAAAGGAAAGACTCAAACCCATACAATTCAGAATGAAAAGGGTGAGATCACAACATATCCTGCAGGAATTGAGAGGACCATTAATACCTGCATTACAATTTGTATTCTAATAAGATGGAAAAATGCAGAAGAAATGAACAGACTCCTTTTTATAAATTCCTGAAGCTAAATCAAGAAGAGATAAAAATTCTAAATGAACTAGTATCAGTCAATGAAATTGAAGATGTAATTAAAAACCTATTAAAATGAAAAGCCCAAGCCCTGATGAATTCACTGCTGAATTCTATAAGACTTTTTTTCTTTTTTGAGATAGGGTTTTACTATGTAGTACGCACTAGCCTTGAGCTCATTATGTAGCCCAGGCTGGCCTTGAACTCATGGTAATCCTCCTGCCTCAGTTTCCTGAGTGCTGGGATTACAGGTGTGTGCCACCACACCCAGCTCTACAAGAAATTTAGAGAAGACTTAATAACACTACTTCTCAAACTGTTTAATGAAATAAAAGGAAATTAATGTTCCCAAATTCATTTCTGGAAGTAAGCAATACCTTGATATCAAAGCCAGAGAAGGACCCAACTAAGAAAGAGACCAATCTTCATAATGAACACAGATAAAAAAATCCTCAATAAGATACTGGCAAACAGAATGCAGCAAGCTGTGAAGGAGCTTATACACCATAAAAAATAGGATTCATCCCACAGATGCAAAAATGATTCAACATATGGAAATAAATACATGCAATAATCATACTCACAAAGTCAAGGAAAATACCATAGGATCATCTCAATAGATGCAGAAAAAACATTTAACAAATTCAGCACCCACTCATGATGGAAATCCTACAAACATTGTTATAAATTGTCTCTATCTCAATTTGATAAAAGCCATCTATGACAAACAAATAGCTTACATCATACTAACTGGACAAAAACTGAAAGCCTTTTCTCTAAAATCAGGAACAAGACAAAGATGTCCATGGTCACCACTCCTATTCAATAGAGTTATGGAAACATTAGCTAGAACAATTAGGCAACAGAAAAAAATAAAAGGAATAAGAATAGGAGAGGAAGAAGTTAAATTGTTACTATGTGTGGGTGACATGATGCTTTACATAGAAGACTCCCAAAACTCTACCAAAAGACTTTTAGATTTAAAGGAGAAATTCAGTAGCATAGCTGGATACAAAGTCAAAAATCAATACCCTTCCTGTACACAAATAACAAACTCACTGAGAGAGAAATTAAAGAAACAACCCCTTTTGCAATAGCATCCAAAGAAGAGGAAGAAGAAATACCGGAATCAGTCCATGAAGGAAGTAAAAGACACCCACACTGAAAACTATAGTACTATTAACAGGGAGATAGAAGTGGATATCAGAAAATGGAAAGATAGGGGCTGGGAATGTAGCTCAGTGAAATGGTGCCTGCTTGGCAAACATGAAGTCCTGAGTTTGATTCCCAGTACCTAAAAAAGAAAAAAAAAAAGAAAAGAAAGAAAGAAAGAAAGAAAGAAAGAAAGAAAGAAAGAAAGAAAGAAAGAAAGAAAATGGAAAGATACTCCTTATTCCTGGGTAGGAAAACCCAAAGTAGTGAAAATGGCTATACTTTCAATATTGTTAAATGGATTTAATGCAATCCTGATAAAAATTCCAATGGCATACCTCACAGAATTAGAGAAAACAATCCTAAAATACATTTGGAACCAGAAGAGACCTAGAATAGCAAAGGCATTCTGGGCAACAAATGCAAGGCAGAGGGCATCAGAATCTCTGACATGAAATTATACCACAAAGCTACTGTGATAAAAACAGCCTGGAACTGGCAAAAAACAAACCAAAACAAAACCAGACTCAAGCATTAATGAAATAGTTTAGAAGATATAGAAATAACTCCAAACATTCTCAGCCACCTTATCTTTGACACAGGGGCCAAACACCTTCACCGGAAGAAAGCCTCTTTAATAAGTGGTGCTGGAAAAACTGGCTTTGCATGTGCTGAAGATTAAAACTAGACCAATTCCTATCACCATGCTCTAAACTCAAATAAAAATGGATCAAAGATCACAATATTAAAGCAGAAACCCTAAATCTGCTGAAAGAGAAAATAGGTAGAACTTTTGAAGACACTGGTGTGGGCCAAGACTTTGTGAACAAAACCTGGATCACACAGTAACTATCACAAAGAATCACCAGCTACAATCTCATCCTATTGAAAAGCTTTTGCACCGCAAGAGAAACCACCAACAGAGTGAAGAGGCAACTCACAGTGCTGGAAAAAGTTTTTCTATCTGTTCTTCAAAGGACTATTATTGAGACTATACAAAGAACTAAAAAAAAAAGACCCCCTAAATTTAAAGACCCAATCCAGATATGAGCGTCTGAGATGAATAAACACTTCTCAGATGAAGAAGTAGAAATGGCAAATAAATATATGAAAAAATTTAGAGCACAACTCTTTTATGTGAATTCCCTGAGTGTTTAGAGAAGGAGCTAAATCTTGGAGCAACATTTCTAGGTTTTCTTCTTTAAAGGGTGGATAAAGAAAAATTCTATCTGCAGTAGGCTGCAACCTATGTCTTTACTCCCTTCACATTTATGGCAAATCAGCAAAAAGCCCAGCAAGGGATGGAATGGTTTCTACTTACTGAGAACACCAGAACTAAATATTGTAAGACATATATTTAGTGAACAATAAATTTTGGGTTACATTGTGTTAAAAATATAGTTGTAAATAGATTATTATAAGAAATTATAAACATCATCAAATTATTAATAGGCAACTATGAACACAATCTCAGCTTTAAATTTTTTTTTTTGAGACAGGGTCTCACTATGTAGTTCAGACTGGTCTGGAACTCATTTTGTAGCCCAGGCTGGCTTCAAACTCTTGACAATGCTCCTGCCTCAGCCTCCCGAGTACTGGGATCACAGGTGTGCACCACCAAACCCAGTAGAGTTTTAAATTTTATTGCAATAGTTATAGCAATCTTATGTCCAACCAATAGACTTTGTTTGTAGGAGCACCTGATCCTAAGAACCAAGGACAAGAAATCTTCAAGATGAGAGAAGGAGTTAAAACATGGGCAGCAGAAAGAAGTCACTGGAAAGAAGGAAGGCACACGAGGGACCTGCTGGCAAGTCCTTGAAAGAAGCAATCGAGTTTCTTGAAGGCTACAGAGTGGTCAGTGGATAGCCCCATGTGTGGCCCCTCGTCCCAGTCTGCCCTGTGTAGACCATCACCGCGGTCTTCAGAGACCTGCTTACCTTTTCTATCAGCATCAATCTGTGTTTATTGGCATCAGGGGACGGGAGCCATGTGGTGTCCATAACAGGGAGATAAATTTCCCTGCTTCCTCCAAGGTAACCCGAGTCATTTTGGAGCCTCGGCCTCATTCCAGCCCAGCTGGAGGGGCATAAAGCTGCTGCTGCTGCCTCCTTCCCTGGGAGAAAGCTAAAGGTAGATTTTTGAGTAAGACAGACAGACTGACAAGACAGAAAATGGGGGGAGGAAGGAGAGGAAGAGGGAAAGGGGAGGGAGGGGGAAAGGAAGGGGGAGGGCAAAGACAGGCTGCCACACAGACAGAGAGAGACAGAGAGGGTCATATACTGAACCTGGTCTTAACGTGAGTGTGGGCCAGCTTAGAGTGAGACTTTCCCATCTGGTGATTGGTGCAGTAATAACCAAAATATCTGAATTGGTGTGCGTTATCTGGTGACACCTCAGACCAAACCTTACCCTTAAATGAGGCCAAAGTGCAGCCTTACTATGATGCTCAGCATTGTAAGGGAGGATGTCCGCCTGCCATGAGCTGGGATGCAGGATGTGTGTGGCAACGCTTCCAGGACAGACACCGAGAACGAGCAAAGACCAGGGCCAGGGGTTGGCCAGGAGTGTGGTGGGTCTGGGAGAAATGGGTGTTCTAGAATCATATTTCAGAAGGAAATCTAGGTAAGTTATTTGGGAGAAAGTCTTTTAAAACATCTTATGAGCACCATCTCTGCCCTGAAGGATTGAGTGTCTCTAGAAATGATAGTCTTCCCTTGGAGCCGAAGGGGGGGGGTTGGCAGCCCCCACTGCAGCCGCCTGCTCGATAAGATGCTCTGGAGAGGGGGCAGTTTTCAGGGGTCTGGCAGTGAAGCAGGGGTCTGCTTGTTCATGTCACCCATTGCCATAGAGCAGAGAAACCTGGAGGACACACCCAGGGTGGGAAAGTAAGCAAGACTTTGGCTTGTGTTTGAATATACCTGGGAGATGTTACATGTGTGGTAGATGCTGACATAGAGAGGTAACAGAGATGAAGAAAAGTTAGTGCAGTTTGGCTTTAGGAATTCTGTGTTGTTGAGACGTGGTGTCGGTATGCAGTTCAGGTTGGCCTGGAACGTACTATAGAGCCCAAGTTGGTGATAAACTTATGATGACCCTCCTGCCTCAGCCTCCTGAGTGCTGAGATGACAGCATCACCACACCCAGCAACACTGGGAATTCCGAGTGGATGCACTGCCATGTCACATCTTTTTCTATGAGGAAATGCTCAAAAAGGGCCAGGGGTGACCTCAAGCATGGCTGGAATTTTAGATGTGAGTGTGTAGCCCCATGCCAATGGGAAGGGGAGCATTCTTCCTGGGAAGAGCATCAAACAAAACAAATCTAAGATTTCATAAGAGTTTTGTTGTGTTCCTTAACTTTTCACTTGGGGGAAAAATATGCATTTTGCTGGTTGGGACCTGAGGTGCTGGCACAAGTGTGCTAACACAAGCATGTGAATAGCACAAAGTTATATTATCCCTATGTCTGAGCAGAGCACCTCCACATGCTAGACTGGCACACAGATCAGAGACTATTATGTCCCCAAACGCAATTTTGTTTTTTGTTTTTTGAGACAGAGTCTCACTATGTAGTTCAGGCTGGCCTTGAACTCAGTGTGTAACTCAGGCTGGCCTTGAATTCATGGCGACCCTCCTGCTTCAGCTTCCTGAGTGCTAAGATGACAGGTATGTCCCACCAGCCTCGGCCTGGTCTCACATTCTTGAGATCTTCCTGCCTCAACCTCCTCAGTGCTAGGATTACAGGTGTGCACCACCTTGCCTGACTTATAATCCATCTTTGACAAGTTTGACTGTATAAAGGTTGGCTGTGACTTCCTGAGCATCAGCTTGGGACTTCTCAAACCTAACTGTTTAGAATAGGTGAAAGAATGAACCACTAACTGTACGAGCGGTATTAACTCCTTGTCCCACCCACGAGGTGACTGGACCCAGGGAAGCTGTGTCATCTGTGGACAGGCATGCAGTTAGTGACCCTCAGCACTGAGCAAAGCCAGTCTCCCAAGTCCAGCCAAGCACGTTGCTGCTATGCAAATGTCTGGCACCAGGTAAAAAGTCAGATGTTTCCCTCTAAAGTCACTGCAGAATCCTAACAATTTCTGTTTAGACACTGAATGATGTGTTCCAACATAATCATCTCCAGGACAGCTGTTTCTTGAGCTCTTATTTTGTTTTCTTTGGCACAAGTATCTATCGAGTTAATAACGCTTAGTTATCACAGGCTGATCAGGCCCCCAATCTCCCAAATAAGTGGAAGGCAAAGGCTTAAATAAATGAGACAATTGAAATAACTTTAGGGCTCCAGGAGGAAAAGGAGGGGGATGCTGAAGAAAATGCAGGAAGGACTCGGGAATCCTTCTAAGGGCTTTTCCAGGTAACACTTTATGTTAATTTAGGAGAACTTTATGTTATCTCCAGGAAGGCCTTCACCACAGGAGTGAGATGTCTGCAGTTGCAGTGTCCTTATAGTTAATTGGGGTTGGAGCCAAACATTCTCAGCTGTGGTCTTATCTTGTCTTTTGAGGCGTCCCAACTTCACAGGCCAATACAGCCCTCAGCAGCGACCAGTGACTAACAGAGACTCACTTACTGTGAGTCTGTTGCTCATCTGCAGCCAAGGGCCTAGGCCTTGGGCAATCTCACATGTAGATATGAAAAGCCAATTGGTTAATATTAAATTCTGCTGAGAGCTTCTTCATAGTGGTCTCCATCAGTATCCTTGCTTTCTCTTGAAGACCAAGTGCTTGGGCTGAGCTGATGTCATGCTCAGTTTGAGAGTGAATGTAAAACTCATGTTTAAACTGGGCTTGGTGGTACACATCTGTAATCCTAGCACTTGGGAGGCTGAGGCAGCAGGTTCACTATGAGTTTGAGGCCAGTCCAGGCTCCATAGTGGGTTCAAACCCAGCCTGAACTATATAGTGAAATCCTATGTCAAACAAACAAATCAAACCAAGCAAAAACCAAAAACTAACTAAGAAAGAAACAAAGAATCAGGCGTATTATAGTCTCAGGACAGGCCTCAAGGGTATGTGCATGAACCAATCAGAGTCACTGTGTCATAAGACTCTGAGATTGTTGGGAAAGAGGAGGAATCTTCTTTCTTCAGGAACTTGTAACAATAAGGATGAATTGAGGCCACTTGGTATCTACAAGGGAATCCCGGGAAGGGAGAGGCAGAAATAGGAATAAAGGAAAATCGAATCCTTGATATGATGTCTGAACTCTGAAATCATAAGTGTTAACGGAGAACTTCTGTTTTTTCAGTTCTGTTATCTAATGGATATTCTCTTTTTGCTAAGAGAGTTGACTGTTAATTTAAATTGACTTTTCTGCCCTTTGGAATAAAGAGTTCCAATGAATGAAACATTGTTTTTTTAGGTACTTTCAGAAAGGTAGAGGATAGAGGTCACTAGAGAATAAATCTGCAACATGTAACATGTTAGCACCCGGGGTTGTGAATCAAGACTTTGAATTAGTTAGAATTACTTTCAGCTTCAAGTTACAACACACCCACCTAAAACCACCCAAGAAGGTGATTACCAGGGCTGTACCCAGTGGTACAGTACTTATCAGTGTGTAACTGCCCTGGGACCAATCCAGAGCTTCACAAACACCCCAAAAAAACTGATAAGAAAATAAAGCCTAGAGCTAGAGAAGCTAAAAGTACTGGGTGGATAAACCAATCAGTGCAATGCTACACAGTGAGGGTGCAGAATCTCTGATGTTTAAAATTTGGGGCAAAGATTGGGAAAAGGTGGGACCGTGAGAACTAGGGTGAAGATAGTTGAGTGGATTCAGATGAATCTGAGAAACTTGAATCCCTAATTCCCCCTAAGATTCTCTCTCTCTCTCTCTCTCTCTCTCTCTCTCTCTCTCTCTTTCTTTCTCTCTCTCTCTCAACAGGGTCTCACTATGCAGTTCAGGCTGGGCTTGAACTGATTTTGTAGCCTAGGTGGGCCTCAAACTCCCAGCGATCCTCCTGCCTCAGCCTCCTGAGTGCTGGAATTACAGGTGTGCACCACCATGCCCCCACTCTTTCCTCTTTTTAGAATGAACTTATTTTCAAATCTTTTAAAGCTCATCGTAAGTTGCAAAAATAGCACAGAGTTTTCAGGTACCCTCTGGCCAGTTCCATTTAATGATAATATGTTGTGACTTAGATCTGAAATGCCCCCCCAAAAGTCTGGTATTGCCACTGGTCCTGAATATGGGGGGCTGTCACTGGGGTCATGACCTGGAAGAAGGTGTCTTCTCTCTGGGTCCTTTCTCCTTCTGCTTTCTGTTCCACTTTCTTCTTTTTTTTTTTTTTTTTGGCGGTACTGGGGATTGAACTCAGGACTTTGCGCTTGCTATGCAGGCGCTTATTCCACTGAGCTATATCCCCAGCCCCTCAGACTTCTCAACAGAAACCATGAAATCAAGAAGAGCTTAGAGCGAGGTATTACAGATTCTGAAACAAAACAGCTTCCAACTCAGACTGACGCATCCTACAAAACTGTCCTTCAAATTCAATGGAGAAATAAAATATTTCCACAACAAAGAACAACTGAAGAACTTCATGAGTGCCAAACCAACGTTACAAAAAGCACTAAAAGAAATTCTTGACAGAGAAAAAAGAGACCACAATCTCAAGAACAACAATAGAAAGGAAGCTGTAAGCAGAACAAGCAAGTAAACAGATAGCAAAAATAGGAAAACAACAACAAGTAAATAGCATGACAAGAATAAGCCAACATATAACAGTTATAACCATTACTGTAAATGGCCTCAATTCACCAGTCAAAAGAAACAGACTGGCAGAGTGGATTAAGAAACAAAATCCAACAAAATGCTATATATAGAAAACACAAAAGGAAATTCACAGACTGAAAGTTAAAGGATGGAAAACAATTCTCTATGCACCAGGTTCCCAGAAAAAAGCAAGAATAGCTATTATGTTTGCAGATAATGTAAACTTCAATCCAAAAACAATCAAAAGAGATAAAGAAGGCCACTACATACTAGTTAGGGGAAAACTGCAAGAGAAAGAAATAACAATCCTAAACATGTATGCACCAAATACTGGAGCACCAAACTTCATATGTCAAATCTTAACAGACATGAAGAACCAAATAATTAATAACACTATTGTAATAGGGGACCTAAACACCCATTTGACGCAAAGAGACAGGTCAATTGGACAAAAACTCTGCAAAGAAATAACAGACCTGAACCAAAGGTGCGAACAAATGGACTTAGTAGATGTATACAGAGTGTTCCACCCCACAACATAGGAATACACATTTTTCTCAGCTGCACATGGGTCTTTCTCTAAGATAGATCACATTCTAGCCCATAGAGCATACTTACCTAAATGCAAAAGAATTGATATTATCTCATGCATATTATCTGACCACAGTGCAATGAGATTGGAAATTAATGACAAAGGGAATTCCAAAAACCCCATAAACACTTGGAAATTAGACAACAACCTCCTGAATGGGTCACAGAAGAAATTAAAGAAGAAATTTAAAAATACCTACAAACAAGTGAAAATGCAAGTACAGCCTACTGGAATCTGTGGGATGCAGTGAAAGCAGTCCTCAGAGGGAAATTTATAGCAATGAACTAACATATAAAGAAAACAGAAAAAGAGCAAATAAATAGCTTAATGCTACACCTCAAACTTCTAGAAAAAGAAGAAGAAGCCAAACCAAAAATCCAAAGAAGGAAGGAGATTATAAAACTCAGGGCAGAAATTAATGCAATTGAGATGAAGAAAACACTACAGAAATAAATAAATCAAAGTGTTGGTTCTTCAAAAGAATAAATAAAATTGATAAGCCCTTAGCCAACTTTATCAAAAAAAGAAAAGAACTCAAATTCATGCAATAAGGAATGAAAAGGCTGAAATCACTACAGATCCCACAGAAATTCAAAAGATCATTAATACCTACTTTGAAAATCTTTACTCCCATAGGATAGAAAACTCAGAAGAAATGGACAGATTCCTAGAAATGTAAGAACTACCAAACTTGAATGAGGAAGATACAAAAATCCTGAACAACCCTATATCAATTAATGAGATTGAAAATATCTTTAAAAACTTACCGACAAAGAAAAGCCCAGGCCTTGATGGATTCACAGCAGAATTCTATAAAATATTCAGCAAAGATTTAATGCCAACATTCCTCAAACTCTTTAGTGAAATTGAAAAGAAAGCAATTCTCCCTAATTCATTTCTGGAGGCAAGTATTACACTGATACCAAAACCAGAGAAGGACCCAACTAAGAAAGAGAACTATAGGCCAATCTCCCTAATGAACATAAATGCAAAGATACTCAATAAAATACTAGCAAATAGAATGCAGTGAATCATAAGGAAAATTATACACCATGACCAGGTTGGATTTATTCCAGGAATGCAGGATTCAATATTCGCAAATCAATTAGTGTAATACATCATATCAATAGAGTCGAAGACAAAATCCACATGATCATTTCAATAGACGTGGAAAAAGCTTGCGATGAAGTCCAACATGCATTCATGTTAAAAACCCTAGAAAAAAATAGGAATAGATGGCCTTTACCTCAATCTGATCAAAGCTATCCATTATAAACCAACAGCCAACATCATACTAAATGGACCAAAACTGAAAGCTTTCACTTTAAACTCAGGAACAAGACAAGGATGTCCATTGTCACCACTCCTATTCAACATAGTTCTGGAAGTATTAGCCAGAGCAATTAGACAAGAGAGAGAAATAAAAGGAATACGGATAGGAAAGGAAGAAGTAAAACTATTATTATTTGCAGATGACATGATTCTTTACATGGAAGACCCCAAAAACTCCACAAGAAGACTCCTTCAATTAATAGACAAATTCAGCAGAGTAGCTGGATGTAGAGTCAACACTCAAAAATCAATAGCATTCCTATACACAAACAACAAACAGTCTGAGAGAGAAATTAAGGAAACCATACCTTTTACAATAGCATCCAAGAAACTGAAATATTTAGGAATCAATCTAATAAAGGATGTAAAAGTTTTATTCAATGAAACTACAGTATTCTGAAAAAAGAGATCAGTGAGGATTTCAATAAATGGAAAAACATTCCCTGCTCATAGTTAGGAAGAACCAACATTGTGAAAATGGTCATACTATCAAAATTGTTACACAGATTTAATGCAATTCCCATTAAACTACCATTAGCATAAATCACAGATCTAGAAAAAACATGCCTTAAATTCATTTGGAACCAGAAGAGACCCAGAATAGCAAAAGCAATCTTGGGCAACAAGGACAAGTCAGGTGGAATCACAATCCCTGACCTGAAATTATACTACAAAGTTACTGTAATAAAATCAAGCTGGTACTGAGGATCAATGGAACAGACTGGAAGATGTAGCCATAACCACAAACACATTCAGCCACCTAATATTTGACAAAGGGGCCAAACAAACTCACTGGAAAAAAGATAGCCTGTTTAATAAATGGTGCTGGAAAAATTGGCTTGCCTCTTGCCAAAGACTGAAAATAGACCCAAGTCTATCACCATGCACCAAACTCAAGTCAAAGTGGATCACAGATCTCAATATTAAAACAGAAACTCTAAACCTATTGTAACAGAAAGTAGGTAAAAATCTTGAAGACATAGGAGTAGGCAGAGAGTTCATGAACAAAAATCAAACTGCAAGGGAAACACTTCAAAGAATCAATAACTGGGACCTCGTCTTACTGAAAAGTTTTTGCACATCTAAAGAAATCACCAGCAAAGTGAAAAGAGAAAACCCACAGACTGGGAAAATATCCTAGCTGACTGTCCCTTGGACAAAGGTCTTCTATCTAGAACACACAAAGAATTAAAAAACACGAACTTGTCCAGATTCAAAGACCCAATCCAGAAATGGGCATCTGAGATGAATACACACTTCTCAGATAAAGAAATACCAAAGGCAAATAAACATATGAGAAAATGTTCTACATCTTTAGTCATTCGAGAAATGCAAATAAAAACAACATGGAGATTTCTTCTCACCCCAGTAAGATTGGCCAGCATTAAGAAATCATCCAATAACAAATGCTGGCGAGGCTGTGGAGAAATAGGAACTCTTCTGCACTGTTGGTGGGAATACAGACTGGTGAAACCACTGTGGAGATCGGTTTGGAGATTCCTTAGCAAACTTGGTCTAGAGGTCCCAGTCAATCCAGCTATTTCTCTTCTGGGTATTTTCCCAGAATATCTGAAAGCATCATATCACTGCAATATATGTGTGCCCATGTTTATAGCGGCACAATTTGTAATAGTTAAATCGTGGAAGCAACCCAAATGTCCATCCACAGAGGACTGGATTAAAAAAATGTGGCATTTTTATATAATGGAATATTACTCAGCTATGAAGAAGGACAGATTTGGGTCCTTTGTAGGCAAATGGTCTCAAGTGGACACCATACTCATAAGTTAAATAAATCAGAGGTTCATGTGCAGGCAACGTATTGTATCACTGGTGTAGGAATCTGAAGGTGGGAACGTGGATTGGGGGTGTGAAGGGAATCGGCTCAAGGGTAGGGAGCAGGTGGGATGAGGGGGGAGGAAAAGGAAGAAAGAGACAAATATGTATCTATGTATGTATCTGCAGGATGGCTAATATGGTGCCACTGTTGACCTGTGTCACTTTATGGTAAGGAACAGTTCATGACTGTTTGATCAAGATTGTATGTCTATACGTGATTTCAGAAACATGCACTTTGAAGTTATCAATGTGTGGTGCAGCAACCATTGGTGATTCCCTGTTGCTTTTTCTATAATTCAATTTTGATTGTACTGGTCTTGTGTTACTTTGTGTCTTTTTGTTAATGTTTTCCTTTTTGTTGTTTTTTTTTAGGTTTTCTTTGTTTTTTATACTTTTACAAATAAAAAAAACTAGAAAAAAGTTTGGTTTTTTTGTTTTGTTTTGTTTTTTTGTTTTTTTGGAGACAGGGTCTCACTATGTAGTTCACTTATGTGATTCAGGCTGTCCTGGAACTCCCGGTTATCTTCCTGCCTCAGCCTCCCAAGTGCTGGGATGACAGGCGAGTGCCATCACACCTGGCTAACAATTTGTTCTGTTTTATTGCAGAGTAGTGTTCTACTTTACTGAGCTTTCTTTCCCACCCAAAGCACTCCTTTCCCCAATATTGGAGGAGACTCGCCTTCCATTGTTTGAAATACCTGTAGTGTATCAGATATTCAGAAACATCTGAAGCAGTTTCTTTCTTTCTTTTCTTTTTTTCTCTCTGCCTTTTTTTTTTTTGTACAGAAAATTGAACTCAGGACCTTGTATTTGCCAGGCAGGTATTGTGCCACTGAGCTGTACTCTCAGCCCTGAAACAGTTTCTTGTCTGCCCTGGGAGAAGGTAGCTTATAAACCAAACAATAAACACAGCCATGTGTGCAGAGCAAAGTTTCCACTGCTGACAACGAGCACAGGTTGTGAAGGGTACACCACAGAGCCTAGGCGTGCAGTGAGTGAGGCCACCTAGACCTGTGTCGGTTCTCTTTATGATGTCTATACAACGATGAAATTGTCTAATAATGCATTTCTTGGGAGTAATCCCATCAAGGGATGGATCACTAGGGTACTGCAAAATTTTGCAAATGTGTACTGCTCTGAGACTGAGAATCCGTGTGGGAATGGACACTAGAAGTGACAGACAAAGAAGACCAAGCCAAACCAAACTGGCACTTAATGGGCAAGGTGAACTGGCTGACCTGGGAACACTGCCCAGAGTTTTCTGATGTGATGTGTAGCCCACAGAGTAGATAGGTTCGCTGAGAACTGGACTGAAGTAGTAGCTTGCTTTGGGTAGGCTGTGGTGCCAAAATAGTAAGGTAAATGGTAAGGGGTGTGTGTGTGTATGTGTGTGTGGTGTCAGTGATCAAGCCCATGGCCTTGCGCATGCTAGGTTAGCACTCTGCCACTAAGCCACATCTGTATCTTTCCCTGGTATAATGTTAAGAAGGGAACCCAAAAGCTTGGGGAGCAGAAAAATTGTCCCCAAAGATATTCTTCTTAATAAGACACAGACACTGAGGCATGTGCTAGAGAAGGAATTGCCAGTATCTTTTTTTGTTTTTGTTTTTTGAAACAGAGTCTGGTATGTAATTCAGGGTGGCCTTCAACTCACTATGGAGCCCAGGCTGGCCTTGAGCTTGCAGTGATCCTCCTGCCTCAGCCTTCCAAGTGCTGGAATTAAGTGCTGGGATTTCAGGCATGTGTCATCACACCTGGGATGCCAGCATCTTTCAAAAGCTCACTGATGACTTCCAACTATAGGCAGGGATGAGGGGCAAGGGTTCACTTTGTGATGTGTTCTTTGGTTTCGGTCCAGACCAACAGAGACCAGATACAGGTGCAAAACCACTAAGACCACGTCAACGCAGTTAGCAACATGGGCTGCAGGGTTAAGAGCAGTAAACAGAGTCAAGTCACATAGTTCTTTGGTGGTGGCTATGAATACAATGGACGCTATAGGCACATAAGTAATTTCCCACCTATACAATCAGAAAAACTCTAAGCAGGTCGCTGCCTCAGTCATCACGGCCTTTTATCTGCTGCCTGGACAGAGGTCACTTTACAGTCCTCAGGAAGGCCTGTGGCCAACATGTATCTTATCATTCTTCTTCTCCCTGCCTTTCTCTCAAAAAGGGACCCGAAGGGCAGTAGAGAAAGAGAAATTTCTTTTTTAGAAATTCCTAGCTATTTGTTAACCTTTGTGGGATCCAAGAAGTCACTGGAGTCTATTGGTCAGACAGCTTGGTTATGCAGTCATGTGGCAAACCTAGTTTGAGTTCTAGTTTATTACAGTACTTCCCTAGTCTTTTGTCTGTTTTGTTTTGAGATAAGGTGTCACTATATTGTCCAGGCTGGCCTTGAACTCCTGGGATCAAGTGATCCTCCTTCCTCAGCCTCCTAAGTGCTGTAAGTACAGTTAACTTCCCTACTGTGTGTGCATGTGTGTGCATGTTAAAGATGGAGATTAAACTCAGAGTACTCTATTACGGAGGTATATCACCAGCTTCTTTCTCTGTTTCTCTGTTTCTCTCCCTCTCTCCTTCTCTCCTTTCTCTCTTTCAGAAGGATCTAAATTGCCTAGGCTGGACTAAAACTTGCAGTCCTCCTGCCTCAGCCTTCCAGAGGGCTGAGATTATAGGTATGTGCCACCACATCCTGCTTTCCCTAGTTTCTGAATGCACAATTGGAATTGAGATATTTGGCAACTAGAATAATATGCATATTGGCTCCAGATCTGTGGAATGAGATATTACAGTAAGAAATTCTAATGACAAGCTTTGTAACTACTCTTTTCCACCAAAAACCAAGCCCAGAGCAATACCACATCCTGGAGCAATTACAGGGAGTGCCAATGCGAAAGACTTGAGAAATGCAGTGACAGCGATTTCTATAATGTTCTTATTCAACATGCCTATTTAGCTTCAAAGGAAGGTGGGTCCTGTGTATTGCTGTACACTCCTTTTCGATTGCAGCTGCTGTTCTAGATGAGACCTCTTTACTGGAGCAAATAAATACTGTCCAGCTATCATAAATGTTGATCTAAAATGAATTTTCTTTAAACCACTTGAGAAATAGCTCAAGCATATTGCTTCCACTTGGCAGGGATAGCAGTATACCTTCACTGCCTTGGCTCAGATCCAAGTCAAGTCATTGGATTTAGGGTCCACACTACTCCCACATGACCTCACCTCAATTTGCTGTGCACATTTAACCTGAAACACTAGATGTGTATTTATAACCAATTATTCTCCTTTATTTTGTTCTTATTTTACATATTGAGTGTTGGTTGTTTTTTGGGGTTTTTCTTTCTTTGTGGTCACTCTGGCAGCACTGGTCTGCCCAGTTTGTTGGTGGTTGTTAATTTTACACTGTTAGTAACAATGCATCCAGGTAGGGTGGTGGCGGAACTGGAAGTCGAAATTAGTATCTTTCAGGTATGGGCATGATTTTATACTTCTCTTTTTTGGGGAAGGAGGATAAACTTATCTTCACTTTAAGTAGAATATTTGCATTTTCCTAGGCAGAGGAATGATGTTGTTATTTCTTGGTTATATGGATGTTTAAGCATAATCAAAGGTGGCAATGATGCCAAACCCCTGAAAGGGCAGCTTCCTCTTGTTATTTGTTGGAGGCAGAAGAGAGGCTGACTGAAGAGGCAGAAACTCATGTTTTGGTTTCTAGAAGGGCAGTTCCAGTCCCGCCCTGTATTAGGATATGGCCTGGATTTCTGGAGCTGTGACTTTGGCAGTGGTAGTGACAATGGTGGTGACTTTGGCTCTTAGTCTCCAAAAGGATATACTACCAAAAACATTTGAAGACCATTGCAAACTGCATTCATTCAAACACCTTGAAATAGCATTAATGACGTGACAGTGCTGGAAATCCACAGTGCATTTAATAAGGGGCTAGGTAGTAAGAATATTCGTGTAGAAGAAATATGCGGAGTAGTACTTAGGTTATAGTCTTAGCTCTCTACTAATTTTTTTCTGTAATCCTGGACAAGTTATTCTCAAATATAGGGATTGGTCTGAGGTGCTCAAAGGTACTTCAGAGGCTTTGATGATTTCCTCCATGGCCCTGCAAAGGTAGGTGGAATGCAAGACTGGGGGGAGGAATTACAGCTCTTCATTTAGGGAAAAATAATACCAGTATTAAAAATCTCTGGCATTAAAATTAAAATCCCAGTGTTGAGAGGGGTAGCTCAGGGCCAAAGTTTTTGTTCATAAACAAAGTCTTAGGTTCAATCCTACTCTGTCAGCCTATTTTAATATTAGACTATGCCACAGTAAATATAAAACGCCTGGGTAAGCCGAACACAGGCATGTAGAAATCCATTACGGTACCGATATATTTGATGTAAAATGCAAGGTGACACTGTTAAGTGTCTGACATTTCAGCTGCTTTTACTTCAATTAATTTACAAAATCAATCACATATACTTGTATAGCTCTTAACAGTGGCCATGTTTTATTCTAAAATCCTTGTTTAAAAGTCTATGTAATAATCCAGTAGTCAATTTAAGTGGCTAACAAGGACAGAAGGAAACTAGAGCCAGACCTGAAGACAGCTGGAAGAGCACAAATACCTACGGGGACCCTAATTTGATTAGGCACAGTCGAGTAGCTCAGTAATCCGGGATAAGTTACTTAAGCAGTGCCAGGCCAGCCTTCCAAAAGCGTGCAGTGGCACATTTAAAATTACTGGGGTGAAAACATTTTAAAATGCAAATTAGATTTTTGGCCTCTCTATTCTGATAAAATTTTCATTCTGTTAAATCTCTAAAATTGCTGCGCATGATGGTGCATGTCTGTAATCTCGCATGTCTGTAATCTCAGCAGGTGGGAAGCTGAGGCGGGATGATCACCGCAAATTCAAGGCCGGCCTCAGGTACATATGAGTTTAAGGCCAGCCTGCACTGCATAGGGAGAACTTGTCTCAAAAAAACGAAACAAAGCATAACAAAAAAATCCCAAGCAAAACTCTAAAATGTACTATTTGACATTTGGGACTCCGTAGTTGGCATTTTGTTAGTTTTATTTCGCTACGTAATTGGTGGGTCCGTTTCACACCCCTTTTCACTCCTCCCTGGACTTGCAGAAACGAAATAGTTTAAGCGAACCATGCATCCGTGGGAACAGTGGTTTTGAATTCTATACACTACAGTGTCATTAAGTAATAGCAGCCAGAAATCACTCAGTCCTAGTCAAGGTCGTATTTTGTTCGTAGCGGCTGAATTAGGTGGTGGGAAGGAGGAGTTATTAATGGGCAAACTCTGTGCACAAAGACACCCCAGCAGGCTTTCCTGTGGCTCCCAGCAGTCAGTATCGTTCTCTCTCGTTGGAAACTTTCGCAGTTTACACATACAAACCACACATCGCCTTTAGTCTGTGTAGAGTCTGTCCCATTCCCGTCCACGTTAGAAACAGAAGACAGACAATACGGAGCCCGACGTTCAGGTTCAGTACACCTGGAAGCGCTTCCTTTTAAGACCAACACCCTGAGGTTCACTCCCGCAAGCCGATGGGCATCTCCAGACTCACTTCCTCCGCTCCACCTCCCCGCCGGCCCCGCCCATTCCCTCGCAGCCAATGGAGTACGGTGTACCAGCAGGAGGCCACTCCAGAGACCCACCCCTTCATCTCTTCAGGCTGCGTTAGATTCGCCGAGCCGCGCGCCTGCGCACTGCCCTCGCGCCGTGAGGAGACGCTTGGAGATCGGTTTCCTTGTCCTTTCTTTCCCCATCCCGCGACTCTCCGAAACCCTCCCCATCCTCTTGCGGCTGAGGCGCCCCTTACCCGCCTCCAATCCCAGTCCCTCAGAGAAGGTGCCGCTCGGGCCTTGGGTGCGGCAGGACCCGGATGTGGATACGCTCTCGCCCGGCGGGGACTCTGTGGCGGGGCGGAGCGCGGCGGCGCGCGCGGGGGCTGAGGGAAGGGCGCCCCTGGGCCCCGGCGCTCACCGGACGCCGACGCCGGGAGGAGACGCCGCTGCCCGCGGCCGAGGAGGCGGCGCCGGCCCTCGGGCGCCCACCCGGGAGCGAGGGACGCGGGTGAGGAAGGGCCGGTCGCGGGGCTCGCCGCCCGCCGCGCGAGGCTGCCCCAGCCCCGTGCGCTCCCGGCTGCGGGCGAGCGAGGCTTCTCGGCGGCCGGCGCCGTAGCCCGCGGGGGAGCCCGGCCCTCGGGCCCGCCTCAGGCGCCCTCGCCGCTGTTGCCTCCGAGCCGCCGCGCGCCCGCCTCCTCCAGCCCGAGCGGGCGCGGCGGCTCCGGCCCGGCGGCCACTCCGCACTCCGCGCTCCGCGCCGCCGCCCCCGTGCGCCAGTCCCGCGTCCCGCGGGGCTCGCTGCCGCCCCCGCCGGCGCCGAGAACTCGGCCCGGGCCCGGCGCGCTCGCGGGCCCCCCGGCGGCGGCTGCGGCGGCGGCGGAGCCCCCCGCCCGGGCCCCAATGAGTAATTCCCGCAACAACCGGGTGATGGTGGAAGGGGTCGGGGCGCGGGTAGTGCGCGGCCCGGACTGGAAGTGGGGGAAGCAGGACGGCGGCGAGGGCCACGTAGGCACCGTGCGGAGCTTCGAGAGCCCCGAGGAGGTGGTGGTGGTGTGGGACAACGGCACGGCCGCCAACTACCGCTGCTCCGGGGCCTACGACCTGCGCATCCTGGACAGCGCGCCCACCGGTAAGGCCGCGCGCGGGGCGGCGGGGCGCGGGGGCTGCAGGTGCGGTAGCGAGCGGACGGGAACTTGCGGAGAAGACGCCCAGCCTAGGGGAAGCGCTGGGCGCGCCGGCCCCGACACACAAAGCCCGGAACGCCGCAGCCGCAGTTCCACTCCTCCTGCAGAGCAGGGGGCCGAGGGCGCCGAATCAGCCAGGGCGGTGAATGGCCGCCGAGGGTAAGTGTCCGAACCGAGGCTGGCGTGGCCATATGGTGCTCAGCTGCCAAGGGGCGTGGGGGCCTCAGATTGGCGGACAGCTTTCACACCCCCTTGCCTCCTGTGACAGTGACTTGACGGAGGTCAGTTTCTCGGTGCTTTTTTGGGACTCAAATGATTTTGCGTCGAACTATAAAATCTTTGTAGCAAGAAGAAAGGGTAGTTTGATCTCTTGAGCCGCCACTTAATAGTAAATGCTTTCTCAAGGGGAAGACAGGCGTAGGTGACCTCCTGCCAGTAAGGTGCTGTGAGGTTCTGACACATTCACCCGTGGAGTTATAGTGTTTTTGATTCGCTACATTGTAGGGATCTGTGTGTTATTGATTGGAGTTTTTTTTTTATGATAAACTGAAGATTTGGCCTCAGAAACATCTTGTTTTAATCTATTCTAATGTGGATTTACCCTTGATAATTGAATGAAGTAGAAACTAATTCAGGTTTAAAGTTGGGTACTTTTAGAATTTCTGAGTTCTCCGTGCTACTTCAAGACATTGTGTTGGAGCTTGAGGAACCCTAACAAATCTTAAGGTAGGGTCATAATGCTAGCAGCAGTAAGAAAGAAGTGAATATGAGCAACTTGGCTTATGAACAGATAGTTTATACAACTGTGTATATTAGGTAGCTTTTTGAACACAAAAACGTGTGTGTGTGTGTGTGTGTGTGTGTGTGTGTGTGTGTATGGCCTCAAGAAAGACAACATAAAAGGGACCAGCATTGTTACCAGTTTCTTGTGTTACTATTGCAATCATAAATGTGAAAATACTGGAAGCAAATGATTTTTTTTTCCCCCTTTATGGTATTGGAAATTGAATCCAGGTCCTTTAAAATGAGCTACATCCCCAGGCCTTTTTAAATTTTATTTTGAGACAGGGTCTTGCTAAATCTCTAAGCAATCCAGGCTGAGCTTGGGATCTTCCTGCTTCACCTCCCAGAGTGCTGAGATTACAAGCATGTGACACTGTAGTGGCTTTTCTTCCACTTCTTAGTACAGGTGGTAACAGACATTCTCAGTCTTCTGCACTTTGGTGTCTTCCCGCTTACAGTCACAGACCTCTTTGTGAGTGTTGTGTGAGCCCGTTTGTACAGGCAACTTGATTCTATCTCATTCTTTCATGGTTGTGTAGTATTCCAGTGATTGGATGCCAACGTTTGCTTAACCAGTAATTGACAGGCATTTACATTATTTACAGTGATGTCTTTGTGCATGTGTGCTGAGTACTGCTGAAGTGGAATTGCTGTTTCAAAGCATGCACGTATTTAACATTTTGATAGGTGTTGCCTAATTGCTCTTGGAAGACATTGTACCAGTTTACAGACCCAGCACCAGACGCAGATGCCTGTCTACGTTTTGTTGTCATGCTAGCTCAGTCCACAGTCTGATTACAATTCAGTAGTTTGGAGGAATTCATAAGATCAGTAATTGCAGGTTTTAGAGGTTTTTTAAAAAAGATAGGTAGTTCACTGTATAGTTAAAAGGTAAAGTGAGATCCTAAACCAAAGTGCTTTTTAAAAATTTCCCTGAACATTTGTTTTCTTTAGATGAAAACATTCAAAATCTTTTTTTTTTGGCTTAAAAATGTGTGTGTGTGTGTGTGTGTGTATATGTATGCTTTACACAGAGTTAATTCATCCCTTACTTAGTAAACACTTCAGAAGCACATTTGGATTCAGGATAGCCAGTCTTCATGTGAAATGTTGAAATACTTTTATTAGTTTCTGTGGTTTAATTTCATCAGTTTTTTTCTGTTGTTATTTTTTGAGATACGGTCTCGATATGTAGTTTATTTGTTTTGTTTTGTTTTGCAGTACTGGGGATTGAACTCAGGACCTTGTGCTTGCCAGGCAGGCACTTATTCTACTGAGCTATATCCCCAGCCCAATTATAATCCTTTTTTTTTTTTTCGGTATTGGGGATCGAACTCAGGACCCTGCGCTTGCTAGGCAAGTGCTTATTCCACTGAGCTATATCCCCAGCCCTTCGATATGTAGTTTAAGCTGGCCTTGAACTCATAGCGATCCTCCTGCTTCAGCCTCTGGAGTGTTAGGATCACAGGTGTGCACCACCACACTCAGCTTTTTCTTCTTTTAAAAAGGATTCTATGTTTTTTTTTTTTTTTTTTGCGGTACTGGGGATTGAACTCAGGACCTTGTGCTTGCTAGGCAGGAGCTTATTCCACTGAGCTATATCCCCAGCCCCCTTACTGTAACTTTTTGAAACCAAAAAATTAGTGCTAATAGGATAGTACTAAGTAATCTGTTAACCCAATTCAAATTTTACTGGTTGTCCCACTATTGATCTTTTTTGTGGCCCGTGATCATATGTTGTAGTCTCCTCCAGTTTGGGCCAGTTCCTCACTCTTTGATGACCTAGATACTACCTAGTAATCGTGTAGACTGTTTCTCACAATGGGTTTGTGGGATGTTTCTTCACCACTAAGTTCAGACTGTATTTTGGGCAAGAGTACCACAGAAATGGTACTTTGTCTTCTTAGTGCATCTTATCAGAAGGCACTTCATATCCCTTTATCTGATTAGTAAGAGTGTTAACTTGGCTGAGTCACCAGTAGGATTATCCAGTATTGTCTTTTCCCTATCAGTGTGCCAATATGAAAGAGGCAAATGGTATCTTACATATTTTCACTCAAACACGTCTGACCACAAGAAGCTCCTTGGAGCATTTTGGGGATTTCCTTAGGGCTTCAAGAGCCACACTGAAAGTTACTGCTCTAGCAAGAATTTTTCATTGAGCACAAAGAGGTTTGTAAAGAATGTTGACAGCAGTGTTACAAATAATAGGAGAAATTAGAAAAAACTTAAACGTAGATCAGTAGAACAAATAAATGAACTGTGTGTGTTGTACAGTGGAGTAATAGTGGTAAAAGAGAAAGTTAATATTAAGCAAATAAAGTGGCAAAAGAAAGCCTATCACGTTAGCACTAACAGGTCTGAGTTCTGAGTGCTAGCGGCTGTCAGCCCTTAGGGTTAATGGCCCTCTGGAGTGAGCAGTTACTGGTGTTGTTTGGAAGCTCTTCCAGTGACCAGAGATGACAACTCTTGTCAACTCTTTTGCTCTTGGTAATTTTCTTGCTAACTCTAACTACCCTCCATGTTACCAGACCCAAATTGTGCTGGTTGCCCTTGGTGCCAGAGGCTTTGGGTGTTACCAATTCTTAGTGTACCAGCTCAGCCTGCCCTACCCTAGGTAGGAGTTGTGAGTAGGTAAGTATGCCATCTAGAGAGGCTCTTTTGGAACTTTCGCTACAGCATTAGGAAGAGCAGTGCAGGGATTGATGGGGGAGATTGCTTATGTAGAAGGCAGGCTTATGTCTGTACAGTATCTTGCCATAAAACTTCAGACTTTCTTAATCATAGGCCCGGTAGGGGGCTCTTCTGGCACCTAAAAGAGGATGGTTGTAGAGGGATGGAATCATTTGGGATGGATCCTTGGCTGAGGCTTGCTGAAACCAGAGCAGCAGTTTCCCAGAGCAGCTATGGGCTGTCTGATGTAGCTGTGATGACTGGCTAGGAGTGGTTTGGGACAGCTAGAGAAAAAATAGAAAGTACCTTTCGGGAGCACGGGGCCCTTGTTTCCTGTTCCAGCTGTGCCCTGTGTTCCGTAGGCCTGCATCCCTGGCCAGATACAGTAGCATCTTCTCTCTCATGACAGTTACGTTATTGCTGGGCATGGTAAATGTCCCCTGAATGGGGGTGCCGAATTGTCCCTGGTTGAGACTCACTGACCTGGGGAAGATGTATGTGTGTGGTGAAAGTATGCCAAAAAGTAATCATAAACACTGAAGGAGTGGACAGCTTTACTGTGAAGGGAGTGGCAGGCAGCTGGTGGAAGTGAAGCAGGGCTTCAACTGTTTTGCAGTGCATTATGTTTTAAACTGAGTGGTGGTTACACAGGTGGTTATTGGATTTCTATGTGTTTGTATATTTTATTGTTAAAAAGACTTGGTGTTACGGTGCTTACCAGAAGTGTAAGATTTTTATTCTTTTCTGTTTACATCCACATTATATGAACTTGGAATTTATTACAGTGTGTTTGGGAATTAAGAAATGAGTAATTTTTGGGCAAGGAATACAGCTCAGTGGTGAGTGCTGGCCTAGGATGCATGAGGTCCTGGGTTCAATACCCATTACTGCAAAACCAACCAAACAGATGAAACTTTCCGAAGCATAGAAATAAAAAACAAAAGAGAAATGGGTAATTTTCAACATAAAATGGTGTGAAACTTTTCTGAAAGTTAAAGTTTCTGGAGTATTTGCATCATTTTCAGTTTTTCTGATAATCCTTTTACCACATGTTGGAGATTTTATCTGGGAGTAAATATGTGGGTATGAAATATTTTGGCATATAAGCTTTATTTTGTTCTTTCAGGAGACACAGCATATGTTTGAATTTATGTTCTAGGGTAGTCCAGACTTTAGGAAGAGGAGTGCATGGCTTATATTCAGTAGCTGACAAGTTTTCTTTTTTTTTATTGTTTGGTACTGGGAGTCGAACTCAGGACCTTACACTTGCCAGGCAGGCTTTTGACTAATTTGTGGATAAAAATGTAGTGAAAATACATGAGTTACCTAGTTTGATCCTAGTTTTGTGAAGTCTGTAATTGAATAGGTATAGTTGATTTTTTATTTAGCTACTGATTTTACAGTAATTGGGAAAAAGTATGTTACTTATGTTTGTTTTGTGACCACTTGATTACAGTATTGTGTTATTACTAAAGAGTATGAAAACATGAATTTGGATTTCTTACTAAGATTGTTTTTGGTGTGTTTAACAGAGAAGAGGTAAAGAAAATAAAGTATTCAAAATAGCTTCTGATCATAGTCATTGCAGACTGTTTCGGGGATGTCTTTGTCTTTTTCTTCCAATCCTAGCAGAAAATATTTCTCAGGTCACAACGGGAAAATTTTCTCAGTTGTTGGTATTCACATGAAGGTTTCAAAGTACTGACTCTAGATGAAGAAAGTAAGAAAGGGATTAATGATCCTCACTTCCTTTTCTGAGGTCCCCTGTTCTCCTGTGGACCTGTTTTTAGAACTAGAAGAAATGCAGGTGCAGAGCCTTGGGAGAACACAGGACCTGGGGGAACAGTGTTCAGTGAACAGAATATCAGACCTGAAGGAGATGAGGGTGTGTAGGACAGTTCTTGCTAGAGACATCGGCGAGGAAAGCTTGCTTTCCCTATCGAGCCTGCTCATCCTGAACACATCTGTAAAATGACCTTTTTATGTCCATCTGCTAAAACAGTGTTGTAAATGGTACAAATCCATTCAGTGGAATGTGGTTTTTTTCCTTTTCCTTCTTTTTTTTGGTTACTGGGGATTGAATCCAGGGCCCTTGCATGCTAAGCACAGATGCGCTTATCTCCTCAGTGAATCCACTAGCAGACTTCTGTGTCACTGCTTACAACTAGTAAGTGCACAGGTCACCTGGGGACTTCTAATAGTGGGCCTTCTGGTTCAGTGGATCTGTGATTGTGCAGGGTGTTCTCAAAAGCTTCCAGTGGTGTCGCTGTGGTCAGCTTCTGGACATGCTGACTAGTCAGTCAGGTACTGAGTGACTGTGTGCTGAGATGCCCAGGTTCTGTTTTCTCCTTTCCCCTCAGCAGCTTTTAGGTGTCTCTAAAATAGACTGCCATTCTTAGGATGAAGAGTATGTACAAAGCAATAAAGGGACATGAGCAGCCCTCAGATAAGTGTCATAGTGTCTTAATGTATATTACTGGTTCTGTCTTTAGTCTTATCCTTCTGATTAGACTAGATGCTTCTTTTTGAATGTGCTCCTGGGTGGTTACTCACCAGGGTCTCCTCTCACCTTTTTGATTGCTGGCCAGCCTGATCTCAGAGCACTGTGTTTCGCCTACCCACTGAGGCATGCTGTCTTGTAATTTTTTGCACTAAATTACTAGTTTGAGGGAAAGGTATGTATATTATTTTACTTGTATCTGCATCTTTTAGGAGAACTATGGCTGTGAGTAAATACTTTCTGAATAAAATGTTTTTTCAAAGAACCTTTCTCTCATTTGGTCTGAGATTAAGAAGGTGTTATCCTAAAACAGAAAAGTGACTGAGGCTTACTTAGGGAGATGAAGAAATTTGTCCAGTCCCCAAGCTGATGAGTGGCAGATAGTTGGGAGGCACAGCCAGCTTGTTCCGTTTCTCCTTTATTCTCTCTTCCACTCACAGTTCAGTAGTTCGGAAATGACTGCCATCTGGAATGCTTTTCATATGGGAAAATTGACTACAGAATGTAAATCACCAATTTATTTGTTTATATTATTTTTTAAGATTTTATTTGAAGACAAAAGAATGGAGACATATAAACCAGAATAACACAAAAGCAATAAAGGAAATACAAAATTATAGAGAAGATAGTAGGGAATTAGCACTGGATACTGTATTACATAATGTTATCTTCGTATTTGTTACTCAGGTATACAGATGATGGCTCATTCAATTAATCAATTTTCTCTACCCTCATCTCTGTTGCTTTCCCACCCAGTCATCTTCCCTCTGATAATAACTGTACTTTTTGGTTTATTTACTCCCTCAGGCTCTCACATTGGGAAGAGACATAGCTGCTTTAAATTATGCTGTAACAAACATGGGTGCACACAAATTACTATGGCAGGAGGTGGAAAAGCACCCACCCTCAAAGATGGTAGATAGTCGAGGAACCAGGTGCACTATAGTCAAGCTCTCAAGGCTATGGGGGTCCAGTCGAGTTGGCGGGGCTTATCCCATGAAATGCCAGGCTCCACTTCGATGAAGTGTGCCCGGAGGCCCGGTCGAGTCCACGGGGTCACCCCCCCCACACACACTGCCAGTCTTCGCCCCGTTGAGGCACCCCCGGTTGAGGCACCCCCGGGGGCCGGATGAGTCCTTGGGGTCACCCCCGCAGACAGCTGGGTTCCGCCCCATCGTTGTGCTCCTGTAGGCCAGGACCTGCGGGTGCAGGACCTCAGGGTTTTCATGTAGCCTAGAGGGAGCCCTCTTCCCCTTCAGGCTGCTGAGTTCCCTATCAAGGCCCCCCAGAGTCCTCTCATAGGCTACTAGTGGCTCCCTGCAGGCCTCCTAGGACTCTTTGGAAGCTATCTCCACCCAGCTACACCTTAGTTTCAGATTTTCACCTCCTCCCACCTCTTGGATCTCCAGTGCTGCCGCTCCTCGCCCCTTACAGCTCGTCACTGGGCACACTTACAATGCTGGGCACAAGTGGCATGAGGTCTCCCCCACCTGTACTCACTGAGGTAGTCCAGGGTGTGTGCTAAGTTTAGTTATTAGTTTTAAGAGAGAATTGGAGGATTTTCTCGGGTCTTCTGTTTAGAGTATGTTGTTGTCTCTTGGACTGCAGGACTGCTGCTTTTCATGTAATTTGTCGCTATGGGTTCATGCAAGGTTCATATATGCAAGCAGTATGAAGTCCCTCTCGGTGCTCATATTAGTAGTGTAGGGTGAGTCCTGAAACCCATGGACTCAGCCCGTTGCTGTCGGGAGCACGTGTTGAGTGTGCAGGCTGCCAAGACTCTCAAGGTGCTCCCAGAGAGAATTCAGATTGGGAGCTGAAGTCTGGTAACTCAACTTGTGCTTCCTGCTTGGTGTTGGAGTGAGAAGGGCATAAATCACCAATTTAGAAATGATACACATGCTATAAATTGCCAAGTACCCTTTTTTAATCCTTTAATTTTGATTTTCTTTTAATGATTATTTCAAAATGCATTTCAATAATAAATGTCTTCATGTTTATTTTTAAAAATTTACTCTTGTAGCCAAGCTCTGTCTTGGCCAGAAGGCATGGCATTGTCATATCTTTCATCTATCAGATGGTACTTAGTATTCAGATTCCTGAAATCTCACCTCATTTTAACATTTCTTTTATAAGGAAAAGTGGCTCTATAATATTTAAAATGGTATAGTCGGGGTAATACAAGTTATTGAGGGGTATGGAACCTACAGATACAGACGGCAGACTATTCTTCTGTCCCATATACTAGGTAAACACAAATTTCCACTGAAATTGAGCTGGTGCTGCCCATCTTTTGCAACTAGTTAGGTCTTACAAATTAACTGGAAGGTACTTAGCTTTTGAACAAATTAAAAATACACGGAATTTAAAGTTAAGTTAAAATTATTTTCTCTTAGGGATACAGACATGAGAATTTATTGGTAATATACCTCATTTTCAGTATTAAAAACTATATCAAGATGGGAACATTCTGAAAATCAGTTTTCACATTGCTAGGTCTGGTTTCTTGGGGGTAGCATTTAATTTTTCATGTATTGTCCCACATCACCTTTACCAAAATTAAGTAGGGGCAAATTAAATAGGCATAATTAAAATACTTTCTAAGCATGCCACTGACAACTACTACTCATCATAGAAGAAGTGCAATTTCAGGACACTATGATTTTATTTTTGTAAGAAAATGAAAGGTATCCTTAATTTTTATTTCTTAAGCACTCTTGATACTCTTTTATACATTAGGATATGCCCAACAGTTTGCTTAAGTAGCCACATAAAAGTTGCAGCTCAGCAGCTGCTCCTGTCAGCCTTCAGGGTCTCAAAATCCTCCTCCCCTGCAGTGATCCTTGCATTCCAAGTGTGAAGCTAGGGTGCTAGTGTCCTTTGGCTAATTTTCAATTTGTAACACTTAATTTCATTCTTAGCTTTTTAAGGGAAAAAGTAAATATGAAAGTAGAAGTGTTAATGGAAGTCTGGAATTTTTTATTCAGAATGCTTGGGACAGAGTTTATAACTTTTGGATTTTAGAGCCATTGTATTATCTGCTTGCCACATTACACACACTTTGAAGTCCACAGCAGCATCCTGTATGCAGAGTACATTAATGTTTCTGCAGTGGAGCATTTGAGTAATTCTAAGGAGATAAACACTATATATTGTACAGTATATCCCCTCTTTTATCAGGTCAGGGCTTACCACTGGGTTTCCTGCTAACTTACAAAAAAAGAGTTTTTAAAAGATTTATTTTATTTTATTTTATTTTATTTTTTTGAGAGTGGGTCTTCTATGTTCCCTAGGTTGGTCCTGAACTTACAGCCTCAAGTGACTCTCTCAGCTGTCTCTTGAGTAGTTGGGACTATTGGTGGACGCCAACATGCTGGTATAGCTCTTTCATTTGTGTTTAATTTTGACATTACACAAAGGAGATTGTGGACAGATAAGAGATTTTCTTTGCATTTAAAGGATCATTTGTATCTCCTGGATAATGCATCTCACTTTGGACACCACAGCTGGAAATCACCAAACAGGAGCTTGCGTACTTTAAATTCTTGTAGGAAACTTCATCCTTCCATCCTTATAAGCCATTTCTTCACTCCCAAACTTCAGCTGAGCGTGGTGGTCACGCCTGTAATCCCATCACTTTGGAAAGCAGCTGAAACAAACTTTGGTATCACACCTTTTAGCTTGCCCCCTAGCTTTGTTTTTTGAGATTGGGTCTTGCTATGTAAGTCAGGCCAGCTTTGAACTCAACATGTACCCCAGGATAGCCTAGAACTTTTGATCCTTTTGCCTCAGCCTCCTGTGTACTGGGATTACAGATGTGCGCCACATCCCCGGTTTAGGGGTGGACTTTTTTTTTTTTTGAACCGGTCTCGCTGTGTAGCTCAGGCTGGCCTTGAACTCACTGTGTAGTCCAGGGGGCTTCAAACTCACTTCTGTTTCAGCATCCCAAGTGCTGGGCTTGCAAGTGTGCTTTGTAATATGAAGAGCAATGATCTGACTTGTGGGAGTTTTTCAGGGCTATTGGCAATAATAAATTTGAAGAACTTGGAACTGTGGTATTTTACATAATAGTGTCTTGCTCGTCCTTCGACCCCCCCATCTCTCTATAGGCATTGGTGGAAAATGTGATAGTTTAGGCCTCCTGATGGATCGAGAGTCCTGGTGTTTGTTTACTCAGTCTCTATTCTACCCACTGAGCCTGTTTGTTAGCTAGGGGAGCGGATAAACATTTACTGAGCTCATCTTGTGTCAGGTGCTGGTAAGTTTCCTGTACTGTGCTTTCATGTCATTCAGCCCTCAGAAGGATGTTGTTTGGCAGGGTGCACTTTCCTGAGAAGCAGGACCTGAGAGATGGACTGATTGCCCACGGGCCTCCCAAGTGATATTTGGTGGTGGAAGTCTGGCGTTCTTTTATCTCCTCACACACTTTGAACTGTAATTCTTCACTTATAAAAATGAGATTGGAGTAGGTCATAGTGTGCGTCTAAAATGAATTTTTTGGCCAGCAATTGAAGTAGATAAAAATCTGTTTTTAAAACTAACTGCCAACTTTGTTAGTTACTGTTTGTTATCAGTGCATATCTGCAATACACACTGATCACATTCATCACAGGGAGTTGGTGCCTGCATGTAACACATTTTTTTCTTTTTTGTTTTTACATATATTGATATTTTAAATTTTTCATCCCCTACCTGCTCCTTTGAACTCTTGGTCCCCTTCCCACCTGCAAACGTGTATTTTCATCATTTTTTTCCCCTTTAATTCTTTTCTTCCCCACTCCCTTCTCCTTCCCTCCATTTCTTGTCCCCTTTCCAATTATAAAAGATGCCCCAATTCCTATTACCTACCTTTTATTTTGCTCTTCATTTATAATTTTGGTTTCTCATATAAGAGAAACCATGAGATATTTAAGATTATTTGTATGATTTTTATTTCACTTAGTATGGTCTCAAGCTGCATCCATTTATCTATTCATACTTAGCCTTCTTTAAGGCAGAGTATTATTCCATTGTGTATAAATACCATGTTTTCTTTAGCTGTTCATCTATTGATGGGCATGTATGCCAAGATTTAGCTGTTATAAATTGTTCTGTTATAAACACAGATGTGAATGTGTTGTAATATGATGAGTTTAACTCTTTCAGGAGGATACATAGAAGGGGAATAGAGGGGTTAAATTAAGTTTTCATGTTTAATTTTTTGAAGAATCTCCACATTGAATTCCATGGTGTTTGTATTAGTTTACATTCTCACCAACAGCATAGAAGGGTTTGTTTTTCCCCCACATCTTGGCCAGCGTTTGTTGCTTGATTTTTTTATGACAGACATTCTTTCTGGAGTAAGTTGTTACCTCAGTGTTGTTTAAATTTGCATTTCTCAAATGACCAGTGCTATTGAACATTTTTTTCAGGTATTAACCATTTGTACTTCTATGAAGTGTCTGTTCATTTCAGTTGCTCATTTTTTGGTTGGGCCTTTATTTGGGGTTGCGGAGTAGATAAAATTCTTAATTTAACCTCATTAATATTTTTAAAATCATTAATTTTATGCTTATGTAACAAATGCTAAAAATAACATATAGTACTAAAATTTCCAGTTGTAAGCCTGGTTTGACAACTTGTTTCATTTGGATTGTGTGTGGCCCAATTATAGTTTATTATGCATGCTTGCAATAGGCTGCAAAAATAGAGAATCATTTGTCTAGCAGAAAAGATAATTATGAAGAAGTTGTAGATTTTGGATGAGATACTGATAAAGACATTGTTTTAATCCATACTAAGTGTTGATTAGGGGCTGGGGGTATAGCTCAGTGGCACAAGTGCCTCACTGGCAAGCACAAGGTTCTGAGTTTGATTCCTGATACCAAAAAAAAAAACTTGATTGGGCTGGATGTGGTGGTACATGACTGTAATCCCAGCACTTGGGAGGCTGAGACAGAAGGATTGCTATGAGTTTGAGGCCAGTCTGGACTACTAGTGAGTTCAAGGCCAGCCTGAACTGCATAGCGAGACCCTGCCTGTCTCAAAAAAAAAAAAAAAAAGTTGGTTGAAAATAGATAGGGTTTTCATTAGACTACTAAAATTTCTTTTGAAAAGATAGTCTTTTTAATATTTAAGATTTCCCTGTGTGGTGGTGCACACCTGTAATCCCAGCACTGGGGTGGCTGAGGCAGGAGGATCACTGAAAGTTTCAGGCCAGACTGACATACCTAGAGGGTTGAAGGCTAGCCTGAACTACAGAGTGAGACCCCATCTCAGAAAAGCAAAAAGAAAAAACAAACAAAAAAAACCCTTGAAATTATTTTGAAATTTATTGAATATTTGAATAGGATTCAATAACATTTTAAAAGTGGTGGATTACTGGGGATGATTCCCTAGATATGTAGGGTATTGTTATTCAAATAAGGTCATTGTTATGCATGTGGAGGTACCCTGGGAGTAGGGAGGTGCTCAAGAGGTGTCAGACACATGTAGATTTGAGCTCGAGCCTGCCACATACTAATGTATCAATGACGTCAGGCAAATTACTATACTTCTCCAAACCTCATTTTAATATACAAAATGGAGAGGGTAATGATGCCTATTTTACAGTTGTTGGTAAGGTAAAATGAAATGTGTAAAGCACCCGCTTGGTATTAATAGTGGCTAGTATTAATAACATCAGTGCTATTTTCAATAACTTAGCATTTCTCAAGAGTAAAGAATGTGAAATATACTAACCGGCTGATGGATCACAAAGGCCTTACTCTTACTAGGAATTTTAATTACAGCCGAGACTTTCTAAACCAGGTAAGTGCTGTAGTTTGTGTTTCTGGGAGAATAAAACAAACCCACCGCATGTATGCCACAGCCAGCTGTTTATTACCATGGAAACCTCTGAAAAGGTTCACTCCCACCAGTCTAGTTGGTCAACCCCCTCCTTGATATCTAATACTTCTGGTCACATTTGATTTGGGGTTCAAGTTGAACGAATCCATAAATTAAATAGGATTTCTTGGTTGGTTCAATGAAATCAACAGTTATGTCACAATAGCTAGTTATATTTGAATAATGATTAATGACTTATAAATTCTTTTTAATGTTAGCTGAAATATTTTAATTTGGGAAGAAATTTAGTGGGTTAGCTTGGAATCATACTAGTTTACAGGATATGGTTTTATTCTTGAAAGTTAAAATATTACCTAATACTTAAGATGTCCAGGTGGATGAATCAGTAATATAATAAGCATCTCAAGCTCATCTAGAAACAAAGCTTTACTAATTTGTTTGAACACTGTAGACTTTTCCTCAGTTGCATTGTCTTGCTTTCTCTCTTAAGGTAACAATGGAATCAGTTTTTATTGTTCCTGTTTTTTTATATTTATGCTGTTTTTCTGTAAACCATATGTAGTACCTTATTTGCAGCACTTTGTGTTCTTCTGTAGTTTAATCAAATAGCACTACATTTGAAAGATTCATCTATGTTAAATTGTGTGGCTGTGGAAAATTTCTTTTTAGGTATTTCACTGTATAAGTTAAGGCTTCACTTGTTAATGAAGTTTTGTCCTTGTTATTGAAGTGCTAATTTAGATAGTATTCTTGTTCCATGTTGAAGTGCTGCATATACTGAACTGCTTATAGTGAGAATTCTAGTTCTTGGTTCAATTTATACATTTAATATTTTACTTTAATCAGTGTTTGTAAATTTGAGCTACTTTTACTGGTTCTCTTAAGAGCTTATGGTTACTGATCTTGAGTAGCATGCTTTACTGATCTCACAGTTTTCCAGCACAGAGACTTGAGCTGTTCTCTAGGTTTTTGAATTCAGGCAAGATGTCATTAAAACTCAGAGCAGATGGTCATTTAAGTTCCAGTAGAATTACGAGTCAAAAGCTGTCATCAGGTGGCTTATTTAATGGTGGCAGATGTCTTCACAAAGCTTAGCACAGGAAAAGAGCGTTAACTGACTCTCTAGGGTAGTGCAATGTTCTACAGCAGGGAGAAAAAGCACTAAGGGGCTTACTTTGGGGTTAGGGCTTTTTGAAATGAAAAATTTAAGGAATAGTCTTTTCCAGGGCTGATGGTTTAGCTGAGAATGAGTTGGGTGGGTATGATAAGGGAGTAAAGACTTAACTGTTCATAAGGGATTTCCAAAATCTTAACTTTGCTGTTTACTGCTCTCTCTTCTATGTTTTCTTTAAATACCAACTTTTGTTTTAATTCTCAATTTCATTCTCATAAAAAATTCCATAGTGCCCATTTTGGTAGTGGAGTTTATTGTTTACTTTTTTCCAATTCTTAGGGATAGTCTGTTTCACAGCTGTTGTGTGGCTTTGTTGGCATTTGAACTGTGGGAACCAAGAAAGGATTTGGACGTGCTTTTGTGTGCTTTAATGGTTTTCCTCAAGTTTTCTTTAAACTGTTTTTTTTTTTTAAACCAGTTATCATTGTGTGTTTAAATCATTCCTTTTAAAGAAAATTGGTATATAGGTTCTGAGTTTATGAATATTATCATTGTACTTTGTGGAAAGTGAATTTAAGAGATGAAAAATATGCAGTAGTTCCAAACTGAACTTTTTTTGGTCAAGTGGAGAGGTACGGGTATATTTTTCCTATGCCCTTTTCACAGCCCCTGTCATCCGAAGAGCTGCCTGATTAGTTCAGAGTTAACCTGTATGTGTGGTGAATACTGATTTGGTACCTTTTACTTTTCTTTTATGATGATAGAACTAAATTGGATACTTTTCTTAAATCATTTGGAAACTAAATTATTGTGTGGACATTCACTGTTATTGGTATTTGATATTATGATACTTTTTGTCAGCTTTCCTATGATAAGACAGATACAGCTGTTTGACTAATTTAAGGCAAGTGGTATGAGTATAGTGTACTTCTAAAGGCATATGTTTTCATAAGCATGATGTAACTCAGTGTAACAGTTAAAAAATAAGTATTTCTAAGTAACAGCTCTATGTACTTACTAAAGTAATTCACAATACCGGGTGTGGTGGCACATGCCTATAATCACAGCACTCTGGAGGCTGAGGCAGAAGGATTGTTGGGAGTTTGAGACCAACCTGACTACAAAGTGAGCTCAAGGCTGGCCTGAACTGCATAGTGAGACCTTGTCTTAAAAAGATGAAAAAAAAGTAATTCAAAAGTTGACTACTATAAATATTTGCTTAGGGTTCTTCATGGTTTTGTTTTTAGTTTTAATTTTATGTGGGCTACACAACATCTCTGATGCTTTTAAGTACTCCTACTTGACTAGCTGCTCCTTAGAATTAATATATACTAGGAGCAAAACCTTTGGAAATTAAAAGGGACAATCTCATTGTCACATTTTGAAAGTTTTCTTTTGAGTTTTTCTATGCCTGTGTATTATATAATTTTTTCCTCCTAAACTGCTATACTACAGTTCTTTACAAACTACTTGATGAGATGATAATTCATCATATCAGGATTAGGATTTCTCCATATTTTAACTGTATAGAATTTCCTTTAATGGATTAACATAGTCTACATATAGATAATTACATATTTTTAACGTTAAATTTTTTATTTATCTGCTACAAACAATTGAATATCTTTGATGTACTGTTAAAAATGTGAAAAGTAGGGTCAAAATGTTTTAAGGCAACTGAAACATTTTGCAAGTGTGGTATCAATGTATATTTTTCTTGTGGTGTCTGACTGGCTTTCTTGGCATATCATCAGTTTAGAGTGGGTTAGTATTTTTAATGTGTGCCAGTTTCAGAGAGATAATCACTGTGGTGCATGTTTCCATGTGTGTAATGCTGGGATTGTACCTAGGGACTCACATGCTAGGCAGATGCCATACTACTGAGCTACATCCCAGCCCTCTTGTTTTTTTTAATAATTATAAAATTATCAACATGCTTATAGTAACATTTGAACAACACAAAAGCATAAAGAAGAAAATGTGACTCCCTCACCCCATTGTGTACCTCCAGCCATTGTCATCAGTTTGTTGTGGGTTTTCCTATTTTTTCTAGCTGTGTACTCTGCATATGGGTGTGGTCACATTGATATAGGTATGATATAGACATCCAAGTAATTCAAATATTGTAAGAGAAGTATTATAAGTCCCAGTCTGCTAGAGATCCCATACTAAGTTTGTGTTCTCTACAGTTTCTCTAAAGTTGAAGAATGAATTGTAAGAACAGTGGAGGTTAAGAGTAGCATATATTTATTGAGGGAAAGACAGCTTCTGCCCGAGAGAGACAAAAGAGGGCTTGAAAATGGGTGGCCAGGAGCCAGATTCTTAAGGGAATTTTCTAGAGCAAAACCATGAGATGAAGTGGGTATGTGGTGGGACAAAACTGTGGCCAAGCAATAAGATTATAAGTATAATCACTTAGGTAACATTGATCCAATGGGGAATCACAAGGTGGGTGTGAGTTGGGGTAAAACTATAGCCAAGCAATAAGATTACGAGTATAATCACTTAGGTAACATTGATCCAATGGGGAATCACAAGGTGGGTATGAGGTGGGACAAAACTATAGCCAGTCAATAAGATTACGAGTATAATCACTTGGGTAATATTGATTAAATGGGGATCAAATGGGGAAAGCAAGTCACACAGCAAATGTGCATAGCAAAGGGGCTTTTCCTGGAAGGGCAGTTTTGGTCTCCCACCCGAGGTGATTGATCCGTGTGATTACAGGCACACACCACTGCTGGGAGGTATGTGGGTATGTGGTCCTCTATGCTGAGGCCTGACCTTCAACAAATGCACCCCCAGGCACTGCTGTCTTCTGCCCTGATTTTTTCCAAGGGCCTACCCCTGCCTGACTGCCTGTGATATTTCTAAATACCCTAGCTGTCTACAATAACATGACACATGTGACCTCTAGAGTTTGTTTCATGTGTAGACTTGCCTTAAAATTGTAAAATATGTTTAACTTTTGTCAGGAATTTTATATTTTTTTATTTTTATTTTTATACAGAGTCTTGCTGTGTGGTCTAGGCTGGTTTTGAACTCTAGTCCAGGCTGACCTTGAACTTGCAGTGATTCTCCTGCCTTAGTCTCCTAAGTGCTGGGATTACGTATGTGCACTACCACACCTGGCATTTTATTTTTTTGAGACAATGTTTCACTTTGTTAGTTCATCCTGGTTTGAACTCACTATATAGTCCAGGTCTGTCAAAACTCACAGCAGTCCTCCTACCTCAGCCTCCCAAGGGATGGGATTACAGGCACACACCACCACAACCAGCAATAGTTATTTTTTTTTATTTATTTAATTTTTTTTAAATTTTATTTTTTAGACAGAAGAACCCAGAATAACACAGAAACAATACAGAAAATACCAAGTTACAGAGAAAATAGTAGGGAATTGGCATTGGATGCTGTATAACGTAATGTTATCTTTGTATTTGTTACAACAAAATCAATAAAGGAAATACTGAATTACAGAGGAGATAGCAGGGAACCATCTCTGGATGCTGCATTACATAGTGTTGTCTTTGCATTTGTTAACACAAAAACAATAAAGGAAACACCAAATTACAGAGAAAATAAGTAGGGGGCTACCACTGGGTATTGCATTACATAATGTCATCCCTGCCCCTATCACTCAGTTATATAGATGATAACTTCTTCAATTAATCAGTTTTCTCCACTTCACCTCCGTTGTTCTATCACCCTGTCAGTGGTCCTCCCGCTGGTAATAACTGCACTTTTGGTTTATTCATTCCCTCATGCTCTTACTTTGGGAAGAGACTTGGCTGCTTCTAAATGTGCTGTATAATACGTGGATGTACACAAATTGTTATGGCAGGAGGTGGAGAAGCTCTCTTTGCAAGCCCTCACAGCCTTCGGGTGTCCAATTGGGTAGGTGGGGTTACACAGAGAACCACCAGGCTCTGTCAGCATGTCCGTGTCTGTAGTCTTCATGGCCGCCCCGGGGGCCGGGCAGAGCACCTGGCACACCCTGGGGGTCGGGTGGAGCTCCAGGGCCGAGGTCTGGCATGCCATGGGGGGTGGGCGGAGTAAAATTTAGTTATTTCTAATGAATTGACTGTTACATTTCTAAAGTTCTGAAATGGCCAACAGACCATAGAAAGATACCACTTTAGGCTCCTCCTGCTTGAAACCAACAGCTTCAGAAAACTGCTGGCCTTGATTCATGGCCATAAAGTTCTTACTTTTAAAGTCATATTTAGCTCTTTTTATTTTTTTGACAGTTTCCCATCAGATTGTTTATATATATATATATATATATATATATATATATATATATATATATAGACCACATTTATCATAGAGAATTTGTACCTGTACATGTTATAACTTGTTTGCTTTTTAGCTGTTTATTTTATCTTACATTTATTTTTATTTCACTGTGCTGTAGGAAACTGTAATTTAACAAACTTCGTTCCAGTGACCATGGTTACATAGCATATTACCCTAAAACTGAGTGATATAAAACAGTTTATGTGCTCATGGCCCGGGGACCAAGGATTCAGCAGTGGTACTGTAAGGGATGGCTGTTGGCTATTGCACCTTGTGTGGGTCTTTGCTGGAAGCACCAGCAGCTGAGGACTGGCATAGCCACTGAGGCCTTTCTTCATAATGGTCTCCTCCTGGCACCTCCTCTGTGGGAGCTTCAGGGTATCCAGGCCTGCTATGCTTTTGCTGTGAGAGCGGAGTGCATACAAGGTGTGACTCTTGAGGGATATGAGAGTACAGTAGATAGGGACAAACAAGTGGCTTCTGCAGTGGTATTTGTGACTACCTTCAGGGGTCAGATGCTGTCACTTCCTCTGCGCACTGTTGGCTGCAGCAGTTACAAGTGTTGAGCTATATCCACAGAGGAGGGAGGCAGACCTTTCCTCTTGATGGTGGGTGTCATTATTCTGCAAATAGCATAGAGATGCGATGTAGATTGGTGTGACCATCTGGAGAATCCAGTCTGGCCCATCTCTCCATACTCAGTTTTCTGGGAACATAATCAGTGTACATGCATGTGTAAAACACGGTATGTGTTTATGCTTATTTCAGTATGAAAATGGGTGAACTTGTTGGACTGATACTCATTTTTCTGGGAACATAACCAGTATACATGCGTGTGTAAAACACGGATATGTGTTTATGCTTATTTCAGTAGGAAAACGTGTGAACTTTTAAAAAGTCAGACAGTGTAGCCATTCTTGACATTTCTTTTCAAAAGTTATGCTTTATGAAAATTTAAAATTTATTTATAATAGTCTTGTATCACTTTTTTTTTTTTTTTTTTGCGGTACTAGGGATCGAACTCAGGACCCTGCGCTTGCTAGGCAAGCGCTTATTCCACTGAGCTATATCCCCAGCCCCCGTCTTGTATCACTTGTGACAGTTCTCCAAAATTATCTTTCTGAGAGAGTAGTTTACTTTAAAACTTTCCATGTTTGTGTTAGAAGTAATTACAGAAATAATCACAGAATTATTGTTCCAAAATGGACAGCATATAAAATTGATTACTGCATCTTTTTGTTGTTGTTTTTGGAACTGGGGATTAAATACAGGGCCTTGCACATGCTAAACAAGTTCTCTACCACTAAGACATATTTGCTCCTTTTACGCATATTTTGACACAGGGTCTTGCTAACCTGCCCAGGTTGACCTAAACTTATGATCCTCCTGCCTTGGTGTCCCAAGTAGTTGGGATTACAGATGCCTGGCTGAGTACATAATGATTTACAGCAAAATATAGTTAAGTTCTCACTAATCCAACAGATGTATATGAGTGTTTAGTCCAGTTTGTGGACTGTTTGGTATTTTCATTTAAAAATTTTATGATAAAAAAAGTTAACCTCTTTTCTGTGCATTCATTTATAGCCTCAGAAAAGATAGTTGCATTTAGCCCTTTGATAATATATTCTGAAAGACAAGCATATAATAGTAATGAATGTTGATGGCTTTGAGTTGTACAACTATCGTTCTGTGACTTCAAATTTTGGTTTATTAGGTATTTAGGATAGAATATAATGTCTTTAGGGTTGATGGCTGGTGAAAATTTTAATGGTTGATGCAGTTAGACTTAATTTGGCATAGTATAGAAAGCATCATCATTATGTTTGTTTTTGAGACAGGGTCTATGTGATCCATGTTGACCTTGAATTCACTGT
The DNA here is from genome assembly GCA_004027595.1 of Dinomys branickii. Classification (NCBI taxonomy): domain Eukaryota; kingdom Metazoa; phylum Chordata; class Mammalia; order Rodentia; family Dinomyidae; genus Dinomys; species Dinomys branickii. Next base: position 46,555 of record PVLD010015710.1, read on the forward strand.
GGCCCAGGCTGGCCTCAAACTCATGGGCATCCTGCTATCTCAGCCTTCTGAGTGGTGGGATTACAAGTATGCTCCACCATAATGGCTAGAAAGAATTATTATTTACTAATGAAAAGTGGTGAATCCCCTAATTGGCTTATGTAATGGTATTTCTATGGCCACTTTGGAGTAAAGACGGTTTAGAGGAACTGAGAAGATGGATCGGTGGTGGTGAACTTGTGGCACCCAGCAGCTGAGCATCAGATAACAGTTGTTTTTACTAAACTAACCTCAGTATTCAGGTTCAGCCACACAGTTGGCACTTCACACTGAGTGAGTTTTAGGTTGCAGTTTGGGGACTTGGTCCCTAAAAGTTTCGGCATCACTGTGATAGATGCTTTGGGGAAAAAGTTGAAATGCATAGTGTTAAGAGACTAACCATGGAAAATGGGAATGTGCTTAAATGGGCTCACTCCTATGTACATAATTGAATGTAACTGCTGAGAAATTGAGAACTTTATTACATTCTTTCTGCATAAATACCACAGATTTTACCTGGGTTATGTGATAATTTTGATGAGTAAATTATTTAAGCAGAGGGCTGGGGATATAGCTCAATGACACACGTGCCTGCCTGGCAAGCGTAAGTTACTGAGTTTGATTCCCAGTACCAAAAGAAAATTATTTAAGTAGATGACTAAGAAATTTCATAAATCTATATTCATTTTTAAAAAAATTTTATTTTGAAGACAAAAGAATGGAGACATATGAACCAGAATAAGCCATAAACAATACTGAAAATACAAAATTATACAGAATATAGTAGGGAATTAGCACTGGATGTTGTATTACATAATGTTATCTTCACATTAGTTAACACAAAAACATTAAAGGAAATACCAAATTATAGAGAAGATAGTAAGGAATCAGCACTGGATGCTGTATAATATAAAGTTATCTTCACTTCTGTTAATACAAAAACGATTGAGGAAATACAGAATTATAGAGAACATAGAAGGGAATTAGCTCTGGATGCTGTCCTACATAATGTTACCTTCACCTTTGTTACTCAGT